>PVJI01004754.1:26736-104649 GCA_004026765.1 Micronycteris hirsuta | reverse complement strand
CCAGTTCCATCCATGCTGTTGCAAAGGGTATAAGCTCCTTCTTCCTTTCTGCTGTGTAGAATTCCATTGTGTAGATGTACCATAGTTTCTTGATCCATTCATTTGTAGATGGGCACTTAGGTTGTTTCCAGCACTTGGCTATTGTGAATTGTGCTGCTATGAACATTGGAGTGCATAGGTTCTTTTGAATTGGTTTTTCGGGGCTCTTAGGGTATAATCCCAGTAGTGGAATTGCTGGGTCGAAAGGCAGTTCCATTTTTAGTTTTCCGAGGTAGTTCCATACTGTTTTCCAAAGTGGCTGCACCAGTCTGCATTCCCACCAACAGTGCAGTAGGGTTCCCTTTTCTCCACATCCCCTCCAACAGTTATCTGTTGTTTTGTTGATGATGGCCATTCTGACTGGTGTGAGGTGGTATCTCATTGTGGTTTTAATTTGCATCTCTCTGATGGCTAATGATGTTGAGCATCTTTTCATATGTTTCTGGGCCCTCTGAATGTCCTCTTTCGAGAAGCATCTGTTCATGTCTTTTGCCCATTTTTTAATTGGGTTTTTTGTCTTCCTGGAGTGGAGTCGTATGAGTTCTTTATATATTTTGGAGATCAAACCCTTGTCCAAGGTATCATTGGCAAATATGTTTTCCCATACTATTGGCTCTCTTTTTATTTTAATACTATTTTCTTTAGCCCCACAGAAGCTCTTTATTTTAATAAGGTCCCATTTGTTTATTCTTTCCTTTATGTCCCTAGCTCTAGGGGACATATCATTGAAGATGTTGCTGCGTGGAATGTCTGAGATTTTCCTACCAATGTTTTCCTCTAGAACTTTTATGGTGCCACGACTTACATTTAAGTCTTTTATCCACCTTGAATTTATTTTGGTGTATGGTGTAAGTTGGTGCTCGAGTTTCATTTTTTTGCAGGTAGCCATCCAGATTTCCCAACACCATTTGTTGAAGAGGCTATTTTTATTCCATTTTATGCTTCCACCACCTTTGTCGAAGATTAATTGCCCGTAGAGACTTGGGTTTATTTCTGGGCTCTCTATTCTGTTCCATTGGTCTATCTGTCTGTTTTTAATGCCAGTACCAGGCTGTTTTGATTACAGTGGCCTTGTAATATAGTTTGATATCAGGAATTGTGATCCCTCCTGCTTTGCTCTTCTTTCTCAAAATTTCAGCTGATATTCGGGGTCATTTATGGGTCCATATAAATTTTTGAAGTGTTTATTCTATATCCGTGAAATATGCCATTGATACTTTGATAGGGATTGCATTGAATCTGTAAATTGCTTTGAGTAGTATGGACATTTTGATGATGTTGATTCTTCTAATCCATGAGCATGGTATATGTTTCCATTTGTTTGTGTCTTCCATGATTTCTCTCTTCAGTGTTGTGTAGTTTTCTGAGTACAAGTCTTTTACCTCCTTGGTTAGGTTTATTCCCAGGTATTTTTTTTTGTTGTTGTTGTTGTTGCTATATCAAATGGGATTTTTTTCCTGATTTCTGTTTCTGCTGTTTCACTGTTGGTATACAAAAGTGCCTTTGGTCTCTGGATATTGATTTTATATCCTGCTGTTTTGCCAAATTCAGTTATTAGATCAAGTAGCTTTTTGGCGGAGTCTATAGGATTTTCTAACTATACTATCATGTCGTCTGCAAACAACGACAGTTTTGTTTCCTCCTTTCCAATTTGGATGCCTTTTATTTCCTTTTCTTGTCTGATTGCTGTATCTAAAACTTCCAATACTATGTTGAATAGATGTGGTGATAGTGGGCAACCTTGTCTTGTTCCTGATCTTAGTGGGAAAGATTTTCCTTTTTCTCCATTGAGTATAATGTTGGCAGTAGGTTTCTCATATATGGCCTTTATTATGTTGAGGAATGCTCCCTCTATTCCCACTTTGCTAAGTGTTTTGATCATAAATTGATGCTGTACCTTATCGAATGATTTTTCAGCATCTATTGATATGATCATGTGATTTTTGTCTTTGCTTTTGTTTATGTGATGAATTACGTTTATTGTTTTGCAAATATTGTACCATCCTTGCATCCCTGGGATGAATCCCACTTGGTCGTGGTGTATGATCTTTTTGATGTATTGCTGGGTGCAGTTTGCTAATATTTTGTTGAAAATTTTAGCGTCAATGTTCATCAGTGATATTGGCCTGAAGTTTTCTTTCTTTGTTGTGTCTTTTCTGGTTTTGGGATTAGGGTGATGTTAGCTTCATAAAAAGAGTTTGGGAGTCTTCCATCATTTTGGATTTTTTGGAATAGTCTATGAAGGATAGGTGTTAGTTCTTCCTTAAATGCTTTGTAGAATTCTCCTGTGAAACCATCTGGTCCAGGGCTTTTGTGTTTGGAAGTTTTTTGATTACTGCTTTAATTTCATCTGCTGCTATTGGTCGGTTCAGGCTTTCTGCTTCTTCTTTATTGAGTTTTGGAAGATTATATTTTTCTAAAAATTTGTCCATTTCTCCTAGGTTTTCATATTTCTTGGCATACAGTTCTTCACAGTAGTGTCTTATAATCCTTTGTATTTCTGTGGCATCAGTTGTAATATCTCCTCTTTCATTTCTAATTGAGTTTATTTGTATCCTCTCTCTTTTTTCCTTGATGAACCTGCTTAAAGGCTTGTCTATTTTGTTTATCTTTTCGAAGAACCAGCTCCTGGATTCATTGATCCTTAGAATTGTTTTTTTAGTCTCTATGTCATTTAATTGTGCTCTGATGTTGGTTATTTCCTTCCTTCTACTTACTCTGGATTGTCTTTGCTGTTATTCCTCAAGTTCTTGTAGGCGTAGGGTCAGGTTGTTTGTGTGAACTGTTTCTATTTTTTTTTTTTTTTTAGGTAGGCCTGTATCACTATGAACTTCCCTCTCAGGACTGCCTTCGCTGTGTCCCATAAGTTTGGGTTGTTGTAAGTTCATTTTCATTTGTTTCAAGGAACTTTTTGATTTCTTCCCTAATCTCGTCCTTGACCCATTCATTGTTTAATAGCATGCTATTCAATCTCCATGATTTTGAGTGTTTTGGGTTTTTTTCCTTTGGGTTGGTTTCTAATTTCAGTCCCTTGTGGTCAGAGAAAATACTTGGTATGATTTCAGTTTTCTTGAATTTGTTGAGGCTTGTTTTGTGTCCTATCATATGGTCTATTTTTGAAAATGTTCCATGTGCATTTGAAAAGAATGTGTATTTAGCTTCTTTGGGGTGAAAGGCTCTATATATATATCAGTTGAGTCCATTTCATCTAGAGTATTGTTCAATGCCACAATATCTTTGCTGATATTTTGTTTGGAGGATCTGTCCATTTTTGACAGTGGGGTGTTGAAGTCCCCTACTATAATTGTGTTGCTATCAATATCTTGCTTGAAGTCCTCCAAGATTTTATTTATGTATTTGGGTGCTCCTGTATTGGGTGTATATATATTTACAATGTTTATGTCTTCTTGGTGGATTCTTCCCTTGAGTATTATGAAGTGTCCTTCTGGGTCTCTCTTTATGGCCCTTTTCTTGAAGTCTATTTTTTCTGATTGAGTATTGCTACCCCAGCTTTTTTTTCCTGTCCATTTGCTTGGAAAACTTGTTTCCAGCCCTTCACTTCCAGTCTGTGTAGGTCTTTTGTCCTGAGGTGGGTGTCTTGTAGGCAGCATATGTGTGGATCATGCTTTCTAATCCATTCCGCTAGTCTATGTCTTTTGATTGGAACATTTAATCCATTTACGTTTAAGGTTATTATCGATAGGTACTTATTATTGCCGTTGTTTTTTTTTTTTTTTTTGTATCTGTGTTCCTTTTTTCCTCTCTTTTCCTTCCTTTCCTTAAAGCAGTCCCTTTAGCATCTCTTGCAGAGCTGGTTTGGTGTAGGTGTATTCTTTTAGACCTCTTTTGTCTGGGAAGCTCCTTATTTGACCATCTATCTTAATTGAGAGCCTTGCTGGGTACAGTAGCCTTGGTTGCAGGCCTCTGGTTCTCATTACTTGGAATATTTCTTGCCATTCTCTTCTGGCTTGGAGTGTTTCCATTGAGAAGTCAGCTTCTAACCTTATCGGGGCTCCCTTGTATGTTGCTTCCTGTTTCTGCCTTGCTGCCTTTAAGATTCTCTCTTTGTCTTGGAATTTTGCCATTTTAATGATGATGTGTCTTGAAGTGGGCCTGTTTGGGTTCCTTTTGATTTTGACTCTCTGTGTTTCCTGGATTTGTGTGACTTTTTCTCTCATCAGATTAGGGAAGTTTTCCATCATTACTTTTTCAAACACGTTTTCTATCCCTTGCTCTTCTTCTTCTCCTTCTGGTATCCCTATTATACGAATATTGTTACGTTTCATGTTGTCCTGCATTTCCCTCAATACCTCTTCATTCTTTCTGATTCTCTTTTCCTGTTCCTGCTCTTTTTGGGTGTTTTTTTCTACCTTGTCTTCCAGCTCACTGATCTGATCCTCTGCTTCATCGAGCCTGCTTTTGATTCCTTCTACTGTATTCTTCATTTCAGATATTGTATTCTTCATTTCCTCTTGGCCCTTGTGGATCATTTCTATTTCCTTTTTCATGTTGACATAGTTTGCAGTGAGTTCATTATAGTTTCCCTGTAGTTTCTGGAGATTCTCTGCAAGCTCATCAAGCTTCTTGAACTTCCTGATAACCAATGCTTTGAACTCACTATCTGATAGTTGGCTTGCCTCTGTTTCCTTTATCATTCTTTCTGGGGCTTCCTCCTTTCCTTTAATTTGGGGATTGTTTCTTTGTCTTCCCATTGTATGTGAGACTCTTCTTGCTAGCCTCTGTTTCTTAAATTGATCTGTCAAGTTCTCTGGACTAGCGAAGTTAATTTTGCATCACTGTCTCTGTTTTTAGGGCTGACCCTTGTCTGGGTCTAGCTCTCTTCTCTTTTCAACTTCATGTTTTAATGTCCCACCTGTGGATAAAGAAGAGAGGGGAAGGAAGAAGTAGAAAGGAAAGAAAAAAAAATAGCCCTGGCTGGTGTAGCTCAGTGGATTGAGCGCGGGCTGGGAACCAAAGGGTCCCGGTTCGATTCCCAGTCAGGGCACATGACTGGGTTACAGGCCAGGTCCCCAGTGAGGGCCATGTGAGAGGCAACCATACATTGCTGTTTCTCTCCCTCTCTGTCTCCCTCCCTTCCCCTCTCTTTAAAAAATAAAAATAAATAAAATCTTAAAAAAAAAAAAAGAAAAAAAATAAAGTAAAAAAAATAAAAATAAAAAATATAAAAATGAAAATTAAAAAATAAGAAATAAAAGGAGAAGATTAGGAATACTAAATGAAAGGAAGGAAGAAGGAATTAAAAAAATAAAGAAGGACAGATAGGAAGGAGGGTGGGAAAAACAAACAAACAAACAAGAAACAAAACAAATAACAACAAAAAAAAACTTCTGCTGGCTGGCTTTAAAAGTGTCTGGTCAGGCCTGCTCCCCCGGTCTTCCTGTCTGTGTCAGGCGTCTGATCATTCAATTTCCCCTGTAATCTTGGTCATCAATCTTCATATATGCTAGAATACTGTTGGGAGTTCGCTCTGTTCCTCAGAAAATCAGATAGGTGTTTCACTTGTGGGGAGGAGGAAGTAGACTCTTCTCCCCCCTATCTTGCCGCAATTTATTTCTCTCTCATTTGGGCCTCCCCGCCCCCTTTGGTGCGCCTGTTACTTTAAGGGGCGGAGCTTTAGGTGTTCACTAGGGCGGGGAAACTCACATAGCTCTGTTGTGATGCTATATGTGGGGGCGGGGTAACCCACGTCACTGTGTTGTGAAGATCTCTGTGGGGGTGGGGTCTGAGAGAACAGTGGGGCTTGCTCCGCTCTCCGCACCTCCCCAGCTGCCCACAAGCAAGTTGATCCCCTCTTTGCTTTCTCCAGGGTGAGTGGGCAGGCCTGCACAGTTCCGAGTCCCTGTGGGGCTCCCCAGCTAACTGTCCTGTGAGGCCTGGAGTTCCTCCTGCCGCCGCCCCAACCCCCACAGGTATCCTCAGTTGTGGTTTGAGGCTTTATTTCCCTGCGTTGGTGGGCCAAGCAGTCTGTTCTGCCCCCCAGCTTTTCCTCCCAGTCTATCCACGTGCTAGTGAGGGACCGCCTGGTCCACAAGTCTCAGCCCCGGTCCCGCCACTGGCTGCTCCAGGTGGCTGAAGCGCCACCTGCACCACTCCACAAACCTCATCTCGCTGAGCGCCCTCCACCCAGCTCCGCCCCACCTACCAGTCTGGATGAACCTGTCTTCTTTAACTCCTTGGTTGCCGGACTTTCACTCAGTTCAGTTTTCTGTCAGGTCTGGCTATCCTTGCCCTCTAAATTGCTTTTTTCCCTCTTTTGGTTGTGCAAGGAGGAACAGTGCGTCCACCTACGCCTCCATCTTGGCCGGAAACTCGAGAGCTCTATGTTTTAACAAGCCCTTTCCCCAAGTGATTCTGGAATATGCTCAAATTTAAAAACCACTAGTCTGTCATATTCTTATATCCTACATTATATAGTGTTGATTCTATAACTAGAACTTCATCATGTTTTGCCTGTTCCATTGTTTTAAACATCAAAGAGAAAATGAGCCCTGGCCAGGTAGGTCAGTTGGTAGTTGGTTAGAGTATCATCCTGATTCACCAAGGTTGTGGGTTTGTTCCCCAGTCGGGGCATGTACAAGCATCAACCAATGAATTTATTTTTAGAGGGGAAGGAAGGAAGAAAGAGAGGGAGAGACACATCAATGTGTGGTTGTCTCTCCCACGCCCCCTACTGGAGACTCTGCCCGGCAACCCAGGCATGTGCTCTGACTGGGAATTGAACCGGTAACCCTTTGGTTTGCAGGCTGGCGCTCAATCCACTGAGCCACACCAGCCAGGGCAGTATGTGTACATATTTAGAATCTAGAGTATTCACTCCCAATAATGTAACTGGCCATATGATTCCTCTTGGTCACAGAGTAGGTCCTTTCAATGTATGTCTTTTCACTGCACTGCTTTTTTTCTTTAGCTGTCTGATGCAACTTCATCTCCATGGTCCAGATTGCTTAAAGTTCTGAACCTGCATGTCCTCCTAGCCACTATTGGTGTCAGCACACGGCATTTACTTATTTGCATGCACAAGGCCACAGAGAGGACTCAGATCAAAGAGGGCTTCTGAGCGGGAAAGCTGTTAGTGTTCCAGAACTTCACAGCAAAGGATTCCTTTTACCAGTTGATGAAAAATAGTAATGTCAATAAAATTGCTTCTTGTAATATATTTAGCTGGCTGTCACACAGATCCCATGCAGCACGCACCCTGTGTCTTGTGTCTGCTGCTGTACTAAATGTTCATTTCCCTTCTCTACCTGGAAAATCCTATTCATTCTTCGAGGGTCAGGCATGTTATTTCTTTTTAGTCTCCTGTAAACCCGCGGCACTAACCATGTTTGTCTCCATCCCCAATAACACTGTTCATCACCATGTTCTAGTGCCTATCACATTCTCTTGCAATTATCCAGTTTGCTGTCCATTCTAAACTATAAAGTCTATAGGCAAGGGACTAGGGCTTATGCAACCTTGAGTATGTAGAATCTGGAGTGCGTCCATAAAATTTAACTAATGAAGATGTGAAAGATGAATCTTTCTAGAGATGCGTTGAGGCCACTGCATGTGCTCTTTGATTCTCATATAGACTGTATTTGAAACTATTCAACTGAAGAGTTTATAGATATTCTGGAGGATATCTTGAAGTCATACTATTTTAGTCAGGTGTCCAGGAGCCTTATAACTGCCTTACCCTGTAAATGTACTCAACGTGACATAGTTATGAAATGATTACATGTACTTTGCCCTTTTGGAAGCTGAGAACCATCTACCACAACCTTCTCAAAGCAGCGGGTTAGGCTTCAAATCAAATGGGAAACTCTGCATCGATGGCTTTCAGCGCTGTATCAGATACCATCAACCTCACACACTGTAGGTAGAGGTAATACAAAACAGACAGACCTGCTATCCTGAACAGTCAGGCTGAGACATACTTAGCCTCATTTTGTCAGTTGGATAAGATGTTTTGGGATTAGTACCGATTCCCCAGGTAGACAATAATTCACTTCGTTATCCTTAGATTTTTCTCAATCTTTGGTGTTTGTAGCAGCTTGTATTTTTCAGTACCTCTTACCACTCCTGCATCAAGAGATGCGGTTTTTGTTCCCTTTTTCTTGAATTTTTATAGGCCTTGTTTGACTATCCCAGCTAATAGACTATGGCAGAAGTGACACTGTATGACTTTCCAGGTTAGCTCATCAAAGGTGATAGAGCCTCCCACTGGCTGTCTCTTTTGGTGCCTTTAGCCTTAGAACTCAGTCATCCCAGAGGAACTGCAGAGTGCATGAAGAAGCCTGGGTGAAGGGGAACCGAAGGGTTCAACCTGACTGAGCACCAGCCATCAGCCAGCAGAAACTTCAAAGCCACAAGGAAGAGCCACCAGGAAACGGCTCCTCCATTCTCCCACCTCTCAGCTGATGCCGCGCGAAGCAGATGTCAGGCTTCTCTGTAAAGCTCTACTGACTGTGCAGTTGTGAGCTACTTAATGACTGTTGTTTTAAGCCACTAGATTTTCCTGCGGTTTGTTACACTAGATAGATAAATGTAACCATGTTCAAGTAGAGCACTGTGCTCAAAATTTGACTATCATAGAATTGTAGAGTACAGTCTGCTTGAATGCTATTCCACTGAGTGAGTACTTCCTTTATCTACCTGGCAAAACCTGTATGTTCTTCTACCCTTCCCTCTGGTAGAATCTTTCCTAAATCCCCAGAGCTCACCATCTTTTTCTGTGCTCCCTCTGTGTTTAACTTCATTGCAGTGCTTATCATCTTCTCTTGAAATCTTCTGGTTTTCTAACCCTTACCAAGCTATCTATCTACCCTTGGCATTAGGGAAATAAAAATATGGTCTTCTCTAGGAGTCAGGGAGTGATCGCAGTATTCATCCTGACTTGGTGCCGTTCGTTACGGAATTTTTACTCTTCCATTTCATTGCGCTGCCTTCCTTAACATGGCCTTCGTGGCTGCTGCTGAAGCGAACATGTGGGGAGGGCTCCAGCTGCCTATTACTCAAGGAAGATGCACATCATTAACATTAAAGAAGGCAGAGCGGGATACCTAGCCTTGCCTGGTCATGAGGGGGTGAGAACGCGAAGCCCTTGTTCGGCAGCCTTCTCCCAGCAAGAGGGAGAGCATGAGTGTGAGTGGCCAGCAGGAGGGAGAGTCATAACCAGAAAGTGACAGTGGGATGAAGGCTAGCTAGAATAACATGTCTCAACTATTTCTGATGCTTGTTTGGAATCAGATCATGGATAAGTCTCAACGTGTCTGAGGTTGTTCCCTCATCTGTAAAGTAGTCATAATACGATTTATTTCATGTTGGAAGTGGGGATCAAAAGCAGTCTACTTTGGCAAAGCAATCTGTACATGTTAGGTGTGAGTTCATTGCGAGCACAGATTTTGTACTTTATATCCTATTATCTTCAGTACCTTGCATATAGTGTAGGGCACCGGTGGCAAACACAAGGCCCGCGGGCCAAATCCGGCCTTCCACCTTGTTTTATCCAGCCCGGCACCTTGTTTCTACCCAGTGGCAGTGCCAAGCTCTCGCTTCACTGTTAAGGAGTAGTTACATGTATACAGTCCTACAGTTACATTCGGCCCTTTGAAGGCAACTGCAAGGCTGATGTGGCCCCCGGTGAAAATGAATTTGACACCTCTGGTGTAGGGGGTAATAACTTCAGAGTTGATGAATATTGTTTCATATGCACAGAAAAATTAAAATATTAGAAAAGAATGTATTTGGATTGCTTATATGTTAAGTAAAGCTACATATTTTAATATATATCATCTTACAGTTTTTTTCTCAGAAGTCAAATTATAGACAAATAGAGACAGAAAATAGAACTACAAAATAAACATTAATAATAAAATAGCTGCTGTTGAGTGATACTAACTAGATACTAATTTGTTTTATGTAAAATTATTTTAATGTAAAATATCCTGGCAGTCAATATTATAATCTACTTTTTCAAGCTGAGAGCCTATGGTGTAAAGAATTAAAATAATTTGCCTTGTTTCACTTAGCCAGTAAGAGACAAAAGCTGGATTTGAACTTGTCCCTGCTGATTCCAGGGCCCGATAATGTCTAATAAGTGCAGTTCTCAAACTTGTTTATGCGTACTGGGAGTACATTGAAATAGCGATGTCCTGCTCCGCCTTCCTATTGAATTGTTGGAGAAATGATACAAACTTTGCAAAGGTTGTGAGGTGTGTTTGTGTTGGTACTAAGCATCATGGAAATTATTCTGATTCTGTGAGTGCCTATTCATATTTTGTCAACTGATTGCTTTATCTGTGTCAGAATTTGTATACATAATTGAAGATCATACTTTTCCAAATCTCAGTCTGAGCTGCAGTGCAGTTTCATTACAACCAGATACCCTGACAAGAAAAATTGGAATATGTTGGGGGCAGATACGAGTTAGAATTTATCTGCATAGTCTACATGTAGGTAATTACTGTTCAACAGAGTATTTGTGTAGCTATACAGCTATCTTTGCAGCAGAGAGAAACACTTTGAGGGAGAATTTATGTTACATGAAGTCTCATAAGCAGAGAGAGTTTTTGTTATTCTGGTTCACTTCCCTTAGGAGCGCAAGAGCACTCATGTGAAATAATAAATCTACCTCGCAAGTTTTTACAGTTTTCAGGAACTTTTTATTTTACAACTGAGTTATTGTACATATTGGAGTTATATAGGTCTCATCAGTGTTATCTTTCAGCGTAGATTGTGATAAAGGTAAGTGACAGAAAGGAAGTTTAGTATTCCACAAGGGGTAGTATACAGGCTAGCATTTGTAGATGCACCATTGAGAACTCCGTGGCAGAACTTCATCTTCAGGAGCGCTAGGCTTTGTATAGTGACAAAGCTTAGTGTTCTACAAACTTATATTGTCTTCACAACTGATGAATAGCATATTTTAAACTCAAGGGTTTCTCTGCTTCTGCTTTTTGGTGATATTTCAAGGTGACTTGATCTGGCATTCCACACCTGTGTATTCAGAAGATCTTTATATTGACTGTATAAAAAAAATAGCACCATAAAAGTACATCATACCCTTTCATAAAGCTTATGTGTTTTTCAAAGTCAATGTCCCCTTTTGGAATAGCTAGAAGAACACTACTCCAAAATACTGATGTGTTACTTTGAATGCTGATATTAACAGCATGGACTTTACTGATTTAACACTGCTTTTATACAGATGGAATAATATATGCATATATCCCTAAGTGGATAATTGGACAGAGCCGATTAGGCAAAAATGTTGACTCCAGTGATGGAGTGATTATGAGCTAGTAGTTGTCTTCAGTGGAACAGGGAAGTCTAAAAATATAGGAATGGCTGGGAGAGCATGGTACATTGGAGGGACCATTTCTGGATGATGTGTGGGGTGGGGAGTAGGTTTAGGTGGGTACATGTTGAATGACCTAATGTGGGAAAGGTACACCATGGCACAGTGATGAGTACTGTGTATGGAGATTGAGTTTTATAATAGAAGCATGAGGAAGTTGTGGTGGAATAAAGAGGGACATATATTGTTGTGAATTTCTCCCACTGAAATGTGAAGTCTAGCGTCCCCTTGATGCAAAGAGTGACTGTGGCTGCTTTTAGCAATAGAATATAGGGAAAGTGATATCGAGGTAGTTTCTAGGCCCAGGCTTTGAGATACCAGAAGCATCTCAGAAACTGAAGGTAGATTCTATCTTTCCTTCCTCCTTATATCCTGATTTTGGATGACATTGTTTGGTCCCTTTATTCCTGGAATCCAGCTGTTATGTAAGAACTGTCTGTCATGACACAAGCATGCTGTCAGAAGCCCAAGACATGTAGGGAGGATTGGGGGATGATATGCTGTAAAGACAGAGATAGAGATAGAGAAAGACAAGCAACAGAGTGGTACCAAACATTAAAGAAAATATCTTCGGCCCTGGCTGGTGTAGCTCAGTGGATTGAGTGCCGGCCTGCAAAACAAAGGGTCGCTGGTTCTATTCCCAGTCAGGGGACATGCCTGGGTTGTGGGCCAGGTCCCCAGTAGAGGGCGCACAAGAGGCAACCACATATTGATGTTTCTCTCTCTCTCTTTCTCCCTCCCTCCCCCTCTGTCTAAAAATAAATAAATCTTAAAAAAAAATAGAAAATATCTGGGAAGTGGATCTTGCAGCTCAGCTGCCACAGCTCATGCTTTCCTGGCATGGCAAAAGGAGAGCAGGAGACATCTGTAGCCCCCACCTTCATCACGGGCACCCACAGAGTTTCCCCCAGTGACTGCTCTGTTTTGCACTGACACCAATGCCAGCTGACCGGGTTGGTGTACGCATCACCTTTTATGTAAAAGTTAAATAATAAAACTGTTTAATGGATACACAATATAAAAAGAAGCAAACTGTGACTTCAAGAACAAAGTGGGAGGAATAAAAGTAGAGGTTTTTTTGTGAGATTGAAATAATCAACGTAAAATAGATCATCATAGCTATAAGATATGTATGCAAAACATACAGAAAACAATTAACAAAATGGCAAAAGTTAAGTCCTCTCCTACGGTTAATTATTTTAAAAGTAAATAGAATAAATTCCTTGATAAAAGGGCTTACAGTGGCTGAATGGATTTAAAGAAATCACAGTCCACTCTTGCAAGAGATTCATTTTGAAGACATTTAAAGACGTTCATAGGCAAAGAGTGAAAGGATGGAAAAAGATACTCCATGCAAATGGTAAGCAAAAGAAAGCACGAGTGGCTATCTTATAAAATATACTTTCAGTCAAAAACTGTCTCTACAAAGAAGATCATCATATAATGATAAAAGAGTCAATTCAACAGGAAAATATAACAATTTTAAATATATATCAAAACATCCGGTCATATACCTGAAATATATACAAATTGTCAATTATATCTCAATAAAGATGGAAAACATTTGGATGAATAGTCAAAATAACTAACTTAATAGGCGTTTAGTAGAAATTGACAAGTTGTATCTAAAGTTTATCAAGAGAATAAATGTGCAAGAATGGCATGAATGAGTGAGTGAATGAATGAATGATGGAACTAGAGAAGAAATGGGTCGTTGTGACAATTGAGTGACTGCAATTTAAACAGTATAGTATTTGTGCTGACATAGGCAAATAATGGAATAGAACTGAGAATCTACAGAGGCATGCGTGCATGCACTGTGTGTGTGCGTTATATAATACATACGCCATAGTGTCCAAGGATAGCATATTTCATAAATATTGTTTCCTCTCTTAACGAACCATCATATTTTTGTTGCCATTATAGCTTTTTGAGAAAGTATAGGTGAGGTCAGTTTGAGGCATAATTGCTTTCTGTTTCTGTGTCTGTGTAGAGATATACTTTAAGAACCTCTGGTTTTAAGTGGTATTTCCCCTTACACATATTTCTTAATGGTTACACAAACCTTTACTGTTTATAAGTATTTCTTAAATTATCCCCTATCTTTTTTTATGCCTGAGACATTTAAAAGTAAAAAAAAAAAAGTCAATTTTTTTTCTCAAAATATTTCCCGTTTTATTGGCTCATTATACAAGGAAGTAATATGCTAAGATTATATTTTATCTGCAACTGTCTAATCTCATTACCCTTTCACAGAAAGCACTTCTTACTTCCAGGTCCAATGAGACTTTTTTCAGTGAAGTCCATCATTGCACACTTTAGTTTGCTTCATCAGCCACGACTTTCTTGTTCATCATGCTACTCCCACCCCTGGGTTCGTTTGAATTCTTTTTCCAACTTTAAGGTCGGGGTTGGGGGGAAGCCTGTTTCATAGCATCACTAATAACAGATCTTCTTTTTTTTAAAGATTTTATTTATTTATTTAGAGAGCAGGGAAGGGAGGGAGACAGAGAGGGAGGGAAACATCAATGTGTGGTTGCCTCTCACGTGGCCTTCATGGGGACCTGGCCCACAACCCAGGCATGTGCCCTGACTGGGAATCGAACTGGCGACCCTTTGGTTCACAGCCCGCTCTCAATCCACTGAGCTACACCAGCCAAGGCATATATCTTCTTATTCACACTCTATTATCAAGTCTATGTTATTTACCTATCTATTCTAGAATCCATTTCATCTATGTATCATTACCTTTTATTTTTCATCCTCACCCAAGGATATATTTATTGATTTCAGAGAGAGAAGGGATGGGGGGTGGGGACAGAGAGGGAGAGCGAGAAAAGAAAGATCAATGTGATTAAACCTGCCACCTAGGTATGTGCCCTGACTGGGGATTGAACCCTCACCATCTTGGTGTGCAGGATGATGCTCCAACCAACCAAATCACCCGGCCAGGGCAATTTATCATCTTCTTGAATAAGTCATTCTTAGAGACATTTGACTGTCCATTTAAGTTGCAGTTACTGCTTTTTAAAAAGGAGGCTGTGAAGTTTATCATAGAGGATATTCTCTCTACAAAGCTACAGTTTAGAAGAAAAACAACCAAAAAATGAGGAAAACAACTTTGTGGGAACATTACTAAGATAAGTTTGGATTGGGATATATTGGACATCTAGTGAAAGGAGTGGAGAGATGTACAGTTCTTTGTGATGCAGAATGGAAGTGGCATAAACCAGTAACACTGGAGAGCAACTAGGTTCAGATTGCCAAGAGCTCTTTGGTTGAATTGTATGGATCGCTCTAGAAGTCAGCTAAGCTGAGTCAACTCAACTGTGGTTTACATCAGAGAAAACAGATTGTTGTAAAGCAGGGGTGTCACGCTCATTTTCACCGGGGGCCACATCAGCCTTGCAATTGCCTTCAAAGGGCCGAATGTAATTTCAACTCCTTAACTGTTAAGGAGTAGTTACCTTTATACAGTCTTAAATTTATTTCGGGCCTTTGAAGGCAACTGTGAGGCTGATGTGGCCCCCGGTGAAAATGAGTTTGACACCCCTGTTGTAAAGGTTTACTCAGTGATTCTATATTATAAGATTAGTTGAAAGTCTTTTATGATTAAAGGAAGTGTTCCCTCACATTGTTCACCCTGCCAGACTCTCAATGGAATAATGTCACTTTTTTCAACACACATGCAAGTGTGTGACTTCCTTGGTTTCGTGTGTCTGTTGGTGCATTGCAATCTTTTTTTTTTATTTTGGGGCGGGGGGCAGTTAACTTTCTGAGTTTACTGTAGAGATGTCATCTTGGAACCTTTTTTTTTTTGCCACTTGACTATTGAGTGAATTTCACCATTTTTAAACCTATATTCTTTTTGTTTCTTGGTTTTCATCCTCCATTTGCTCGGTTTAGCCACAGGCAACTTCTTCAGAGCAGATGCCGGAGACATAACTTTCTTCAGGTTTTGAATTTCTGAAAATGCCCTAACATTGTCCTCACACTTGGTTGGTAGGTTATATGTACCTAAAATCCTGTTTGAAAGTCACTGGCAAAAGAGCTCATAAGATTGATTGTAAGTCATTTCTTATTCTGTTGTTGGTCATTTGTATCTGTGTAGGTTTTGCAATTTGGGAAGTTTTTAGGGATCTTGCTTTTTAATTGTGGCATCCTCAGATTTCAAAATGTTACCCTGATATTTTGATTTTACTAATTTTGGGTAAATACCCAGAAGTGGGATTGCTCCATCATAGGGTAGTTCTATTTTTAATTGCTTGAGGAACCTCCATACAGTTTTCAATAGTAACTGTACCAATTCATATTCCTGTCAATAGTGAACACTGGTACTCTGGAAAACAGTATGGAGTCTTCTTAACAAGTTAAATATGGAACTACCACCTGATCAGCAATCCCACTTCTGAGGACATATCCGACAGAATTGAAATCAAGGTCTCAAAGAGATATTTGAACCCCCCATGTTTATTAGAGCATCATTCATTATAGCCAAGAAATGGAAATAACCCAAATGCCCCTAGACAGATGAGTGGATAATGAAAATGTGGTATGTAAATAAAATGAAATATTATTCAGCCTTAAGAAAGTAGGGAAACCCTGGCATTTGCTACAGCAGGGATGAACCTAAAAGACATTATGCTAAGTGAAATAAGCCAGTCAGAGAAGGACAGTAGGGCATAAGTCCACTTATATGTGATATCAAAAATAATCAAAGTCATTGAAGCAGAGAATATATTGGTGGTTCCCAGCAGCTGCAGGGAGAGGGAGAAATAGATCATTGCTCAATAGGTATAAAGTTTCACTTATGCAAGATGAATAAATGCTAAGTTCTACTGTACAGCACAGTACTCATGGTTAACAGTATTGTGTATTTTAAAACACGTTAAACATATAGATCTCATGTTAAGTGTTCTTACCAGAAACACACACGTACACACACGTGCACATGGGGGAAAGTTTGGAGGTGATGAATATGTTTAGTACGTCAACAGAGGTGATAGTATCATGAGTGTATACACATGTCCAAACTCATCAAGATGTATACATTAAGTGTGTGCAATGTTTCATACATTGATTATACCTCAATAAGGCATAGAAAATAATTTTTACAAGATATCAATTAAAATTAGTATTTTTGTACAAAAAAACCCCAATAAAACATTGTTGGGACCTTCAGTTCTGGGACATCATGTTACTTGGTTCAACTAAAAGATGGGGCATAATTTTGACTTCCAGCAGACAGCTTCCACATTGTACAATTAAACTACCATATAAAAGACAAGAAGGATTCAAGCAAATATGTGTTTTGTGGGGCAAAACTTCAAGTTTTGACTATAGTGTCTCACAGAACAGAGATATGGGAGATATGAAAGAAATATAGAGCACCAAGGCCTGACTTTTAAGGAATTATGGTGTATTTCTTTAAAAAGAAACAAACATATAAAAATCATATGGCGATGTATGAGCATGATAGATAGTGTTGTAGGGAAGAAAGAGCTGTAGAAATTCAGAAGACTATTCCTGAAATTGACAGAAGACAGCAATTTCGTAGTATGTATCTATGCTACTAACATTATGAATGCCGCCACCTGATAGGTAAATGGTGCTTCCTAAATTATCGTAAGTTGACGCAAACCTTCTCAACCAGTTTGTCATAGCAGAGACCAGTGAATAGACAGCTGGCAATGATGCAATATGTTCCTCCCCTTAGCCTTCAAGGCAGCCAAGTGGCTGAATTTACCTCCAGCTGGGAGTCACCTTTTTCTTGGTGCCCCAAAATGTGCCTGAAGAGAACGTAGACAAAGGAAATGTACCAGGACCCCTCAGTTGCTGGGAAAAAATAAGCAACACATACCCATATTTTGCAGTGTGTAATGTGCCCTCTTTTGCCCAAATTTTTGAGGGAAAAATAAGGGTGTGCATTATATATGGATGTCATGATTACATGCCATGGCTCTAATAATCTTGTGTATAATGTGCACAAAAATGTGGGTGCGCATTATACATGGTAAAATACGGTATTCCTTTGATTTCTCTAGTACTCAGAAGCTTGCTGGTTAGCTTTCCCCATTGCCCCTCATGAATCATTTTATGACTTGTCTTGCTCTTCCCACTGCTTAAATATGGAAATCTCCCAAGATGCTGCTGCCAGCTACTGCTTGTGCCTCCAAGGATCTCATTCCTTTGTGAACTTACACCTGTGACTCTAATCTCAGCATGACGGTATTACCCTTGAAGGGGTGAGCATGGCTAAAGATGGTGCTGTGCCACCTGGACGCCATCTTCTTCATCACAGGAGTTGCAGGGGTGTCCAACCCTTGTCCCGGAGGTCACATGCCACCCAGGATAGCTAGGAATATGGCCCAACGCAAAATCGCAAATTTACTTATAACCTTTTTTTGCTCATCAATTTTCGTTTGTGTTTCTGTCTTTAATATGTGACCCAAGACAATTCTTCCAGTGTGGCCCAGAGACGCCAAAAGGTTGGACACACCTGTATGTAGAGCACCCCTCTTCCCCTGTTGACAAAGGACCAAGGCTTATAAGACATTATTTGTTAAATTCTTGAACTTTCACAGATTCACAGTCCTTGGTTCACATAGCACTTCTATTAACACATTCAGTGACTAAAGTCAAATCAATTACCCTTTTTAGCCTTAATTTCATTATCTATTAAATGGGATTGATAAAAATATACACCTTATAAAGTTATTGTACTAAGGGGACAAGAATCTGTATATGTTTGTAGTGGTGTGCCTGACACAGGAACACTGCAATACCTGTCAGCATGCCTGTTCCCACTGTCACTATCGTCATCATCATCTTATTTGGTACTATCGATACTTTCTGGTCAAGTGGGCTGAGCAACAATTAAATGTGATAATTTATGAATTGCTGGGCAACCATTGTGAATTTACATTGCTTGTATCATTTTATTTATTTATTTTTAGACAGAAGGGAAGGGAGGGAGAAAGAGAGGGAGAGAAACATCAATGTGTGGTTTCCTCTCACATGGCCCCCACTGGGGACCTGGTCTGCAACCCAGGCATGTGCCCTGACTGGGAATCAAACCGGCAACCCTTTGGTTCGCAGCCTGGCTCAATCCACTGAGCTACACCAGCCAGGGCTGCTCATATCTTATTTTTATGTTGATATATTATGAATGAGAACTAGAAAATCATTTTCTACTGCAAAAATATATTAATAACAACAAAGGAGAAAAATTGTGTAAAAAATGAGGTGGTAAAATAGTCATGTAAAGTAGGAACCGTGTGTTTAGCATCTTTGTTAACAACATTCATATGATACACTCTTCCTGGCAATGATGTTAGTCATTTTTTATTGTTAGGAATTTTACAACTTTACAAACATGTAAGAGAATACCACATTTTTCAAATATTTATTGCTCCCATCAAATAAGAACTACCTTTGCCCTGGCTGGTGTAGCTCAGTGGATTGAGCACGGGCTGGGAACCAGAGAGTCCCGGTTCGATTCCCCATCTGGGCACATGCCTGGGTTGCAGGCCGGGTCCCCAGTGAGGGCCACGTGAGAGGCAACCAGACATTGCTGTTTCTCTCCCTCTCTGTCTCCCTCCCTTCCCCTCTCTCTAAAATAAATAAAATCTTAAAAAAAAAAAAAAGAACTACCTTATTTTGTAAAATTTGAAGAATATTGCCTAGTTTAGATGGTGTTAGCTCTCCCTCTCCCTTTTGGAAAAGAAATGAAAATATGTGTTCAAGAGAAAACTATAGTTTTACTTCTCATATTTCCGTTTAACCTTTGTAAGCATAATTTATTCCCAATTACTTATATGAAAATAAAACTGAATGTTATGCAAATGTATGAAAGGAAACCTGATTGCCTTGGGGAAAACGAGATTTGGTGACATTTTTTACTTTTTGAAAAATATTCTAGATTTTTCTGAAACATTGGCAAAATGTAGATAATGAGGGTTATTGCAAACAATATACTTCTCCTACCAAGTAATTGACTTTTGAAATAAAAAATGGTTCTAATATCAAATTCAGCGAAGTCTACAAGAGCAAATGATTTAAAATCTTAATTTTTTTCAAATCATTTCCCCAGTATGTTGAGTAGAAATTTTACACAGGTAGGTAACTATACATTCTTAAAGCACTCATTCTGAAAATAACTTCCATTTATATGGCATTCAACTTTTCTCTTTTGAAAATAGCAGTAACAATGAGGATGGTAGGTAGTTAAAGGCAACATTTACTATTGCTCCCTACATGAAACACTTCATCTATGTTGCCTTAGTTGACCCTCACAATGACCTCACGAGGGAAGTTATTGCTGTTTTCCACATTTATAGATGAGGAAACTGAATAAAAGAGAGATGGAGTAATTGATCAAGCTAACCCAGCTAGCAAGAGTCAGAAGTAAGATATGAACTTAGATTGTGTTCATGTGATGACGTGGCATTGACCACTAGGACATACCTCCTCTAGATGCTTCCACCTCTAAAAAAACAAAAAATATTTCATTACCAGAGTGGTAACTTGAAAGGCTAATTGAAGTAATAGGGATGTATAGGTGCCATCATGGGAGTATAAATTCTTTAATAAAGGACTTGGTATTCTGGAAGACAATGGCCAAAATCTAACATGCTGAACTTGTCTCAAATCACTAAGACGAGGAATGAAGTTAACTGGTCACCCTGATGTCAGGAAAAGAGGCGCTTTTCCAGCTTGGAATAGCGACCATATATGCTGCTAATATGGTTTTACATCCCTGATGAGTAGATGTTCTGTTAATCAAATGCAAGCATGTCTTTTCTAAACGTTCTGCTGTGCTGCTGTGTTTAATAAAAAAAAGAAAAACATAAATATCATTCTTTATGTTAAAATAGGAGTGGTATTTGAATGTGTGGCAAATAATAATACTTTAATACTTTGGTCAATTTGGTATCATATTATTGTAGGGAATGCCACATTAAAAAGGTAAGTGTTAGTGTGTGTTCTGAATGTTAAACTTGATATAAGAGACTGGATCTTTCTTAATCAAAGGTAGTCATGCAAGTTTTCATTCTTAGTGTCTTATATCCTTGTCTTAAAAAGTAAGCTACTCTTAAGGTGACTGTCACTAAATAGTTCACACATGGAGGAGGTGTTGTGTCTTTTTTAAGTTATGAAGAGTTTGAATATCAGTTGACGTTTAAGAACTTAATAGCATAAAAACACAGCTCCCTTTCCCTTGGTAGCTCTCTCTTTTCATCCTTTGCTTCAAGCCTTCCTTTACATGGACCTATTTAAAAATCATTCATAGTTGATGTACATGTGTAACATTGCTATTAATGGCAATCAAGCCAGGAATATTCCCTCCTGTCAAATCCACTGAGAAAAGCTAAATCACTCTGACAGCATAAGAGAGACCAGCTGTAAATTTTGTATTTGCTGAGATGGTGGCAGAAAAGCAAATAAAAGAGTAAAAGCCTGATTTCTCTTCCCTGGGGGAAAAAAAAAAAAAACTACTGAAAGTTTAGCATTTACGAGGAAACACAGACATAGATTTTTCTGTTTCCAAGCTACTGCCTTCCTTTTCTATAACAGAAAGATTTTAAATAAAAGTTTTGTTTTGGGTAGAAATTACACTGCCCTTAACCAGATTTCTTCAGAGGAAGCAATATCCAAGGAATTACTGTTATCTATAAGTCAGTGTCCCTTTTCATAGAATTGGCACCTAATCTTTACTTGCATGAATATCCCAATATTTTGGAAAAGAGCATATTTATACAGAAAGAGCTACCACACCAAGATGAACATGGAGGATGCCAACAGATTGGATATAGGTGCCACATCAAGCTGAGTGTTATAAAGAAACCATATAGTACACAGGTGGCAAACACAAGGCCCGCGGGCTGAAGCCGGCCCTCCACCTTTATCCACCCTGGCACCTTGTTTCTACCTGGCGACAGCGTCAAGCTCCTTGCCCCAAGTTAAGGAGTAGTTACATTTATACAGTCCTAACATTACATTCGGCCCTTTGAAGGCAACTGTGAGGTTGATGTGGCCTCTGATGAAAATGAGTTTGATACCCCTGATATACTAGTAAGGAGGACCCACTAATTGATTTCAGCATATCCTGTTAAAAATGAGAGCAGACGCCAGATTAAAGGCTTGAGTTCTCAAATCCTTGCCTTCACCATTTTTTCTTTTTCATGCTACCTGTAGCATACTACGGACAAGTATCTGGTGGCAGCAAATTCCGGCATCTCTTGTCAACACGAATTTCTATAAATGCCAAACACTGAGCAGTGAGAAAGAGAAGGTAGAGGAGCAGGTATCTTTCCCCATTCTCAGGCTTCTTAAGCTTATTCACTCTGCTATCTTTTAGATATAAAACCGGTAGGCTCAAAGTAATTTTCAGAATTGTTATAAATTTTTCTTAGAAAATGTCTTATATTTATAAAAATGTCTTGTGTAACCTTTTCAAATTGTGGGGATTCTATAAAATTTCCCAAAGAAGAGCAAGCTCAGTAACTGTTAACTGTTATTTTCCTTGCCCACTACACTTCGGCACCCATGAGTAACTCCTTTTAAATGGCAACTGCTGAGAAGGCCTGTCCAATGAACACATTATCTCAATTATATGTAATTGTTACTGATCATAGAATTCTGTTATTCCTTTGTGAGAAATCATTTACATCCACTGTGCATTATCTATCCCCATCAGTAACCTGCATATTGCATGAAAACAGGATTATGCTGTATTTCATCACCACACCTAGTATACAGCAGAATACTCAGAACATAACATTTAATCAATAAACGTGTGTTGAGTAAATGAATATTTTCAGGATTTTACAATTGAAGGTCTACTATTTATTGAGGATATATTTGTTTTATTTTTACAAGTGCTGCATGCAATATGTGGTATGGGCAGAGAGGAATAAGAGGAATAAATGATATTTACAAGAAACAGGAATTTCAAGTGGTATGGTATAGTTACGGGCATATGGATATCCCTGTTTTAATTTTCTAATCAAATTATGTAATATAAGTTTATCTTGAATAATAATTTTCACAATTAAAAATGATTAATAGGATTACACTGGGCATTTTTTCCAGAAGCCAAACCCCTCCTTATCCTCTTAGCTCTTCCTCAGAACAGAGTGAATCTGAAGTCTTAGTCTTCCCAGAGTTTTTATATCCGTGATAGTACCTAATGCTTTCTTGCAACATGTGGCTGGGTACCTAATTGTCACTTAATAAATAGTTAAATGTCTCCCGTAACTAACAGATGCTGCCAACGAGATTTTGGCAAGCCCCCGATTCTGTCAGTTTATGGCTGAAATCCTTGACAGCCCAACGCCGTTTATCTGTGGTGTTGACTAGAAAGAGAGTTGTGTGCTTTAGGGCCTAGGCATGCTCGTGACAGAATTGGCATTCTGCTGGAAAATGTTAGATATGCAACATATTTTTGTTCTGATGACTAACTGCTTAACTTCCCTATAGAGGAGAACTGTA
Organism: Micronycteris hirsuta; assembly: GCA_004026765.1. Classification (NCBI taxonomy): domain Eukaryota; kingdom Metazoa; phylum Chordata; class Mammalia; order Chiroptera; family Phyllostomidae; genus Micronycteris; species Micronycteris hirsuta. Next base: position 81,758 of record PVJI01004754.1, on the reverse strand, counting down.
GGGGCTCTTTGGGGGAAGTAATTACTTTATTGATGGATAACCAAACATAGTCCGTTAGTCAGGCCGTAGGCACTGTTGAATGTGGTCCAGGTACTTTCAGACTGACACTATAAAGGAGTAGAATATGCTGGCATTTGTTTGGAGGTTTGATTTAGAGGTGACACTGCCTTCTGCTTAGTGTCCGTACTTTTCTGTATCCTGTAGTAAGAAGTTTTTCTCTATCTGGCTCTTACATAAGATGTCATAGTACTTTTGGACTGAGATAACAAAATGCTGTAGACTGGTGGCTTATAAGCAATAAACAGTTATTTTTCATAGCATTGGAGCCTGGGAAGTCCCACCCAGATCAAGGCATAAGTAGATGCCCTGTCGGGTAAGAACCTGCTGTCTCTCATTGACTGCTCACATGGAGGAAGAGGGGAGGAAACTCCTCAGGTTTTCTTTTACAAGAGCACTAATGCCATTCACAAGGGCTCCACCCTTATGATCTAATCACCTCCCAAAGGTCCACTTCTGGACACCATTCTATTGAGGACTACGTTTCATCCTGTGAATTTTGAGAGGACACAAACATTTAGCCTACAGCATAAAGTCATATGTCAGCCTTGTACCTGTATATTTCTCAATTATCTCATCTCCTCACATGATGGAATCTTGGTCATACATATATTCTACTGGTCACCTGTCACAAATTCTGTCCAGCAAAATTCGTATTGCCATGACAGCATGTAAATAATTTTACAGGTAATATACTGGACTAGAAATTCTGGGGCCACAGGTCCCCTCCATTATCTTGGAGAGGCCAGGAGCTATGCCCCATAGGCTTTTATTCTAATTTTCTCAGGCACATTGCATCTGAATGGTCTTCATTAACTATGCATGGATTGTAGATTTACATTAGGTGATAGAGGCCCAAGATGGCACATCAAGAGGATAGATATGCAAATGGAAAGACAATAGGCTCCCAGTGGAACTCCCATCTGAGGAAGCTAGGAATTCATTAGCATAAGTTCTTTTGATTCAGGGAGAGAGAGGTTTTAACAAGAGCAAGTTTTTAAATCTAAGAAATATGCCATCCTGATTTACCCACAGGAAATTCTGCTGTCACACACGTGGATCCTGCTTGCCAACTTATGTTCCACAAGAGTCTGTGCTCCCTTAGACATCAAACATTAGAGCTATAATTCCCAAGGTGGATGCATGAATTTCCTTTAGTCACCTGCCTGTAAGTGTCTGTATACTAAAGTCCACAGACATACTTTCCACCGTCTGACTTGCAGATGGAATTTGCTAAATGGCAACTGTTCCAAGGACACCCTTCTTGTTTCTCCTTCCATATTGTAGCACCCCCACGAAGTATGGTTTTCTGATTGGTTTACAGCAGTGCTTAGGACTCATTTCCCTGTAATTAGTTCCAATTTGGTTTAAATTTCACAGCATTGATAATATTAAAATAAATATCATAGTTTAATTTACCTACATATAATATTGGGTTGGCCAAAAAGCCTGTATGGTTTTTTCTATAAAATAAAAGACATGGTTTTCCTTTTTTCCAAAAACTTCATTGATTTGGATATTTTCAGTATGTCAGCTATCTCCCACATGGTAGAACATTGACTGTTCTCAATTAATATCTCGGTTTAATTGCTATTGACTGCAGCTTGGTCTACCGACTGTGGAGCATTACCCAGTGAGAAATCTCTAGCATGAAACTTTGCAAACCACTTTTGACACATTTGATCACTCACAGCACCTTTTCTATACACTGCACAAATCTTTTTTGCATTTCAGTTGAATTTTTACTTTTCTTGAAATAATAAATCATAACATGCTGAAAATGTTATGTATCTGCTTCCATCTTCAATATTAAAATGGCTGCACAAAAATTCACCCAGTTTGATAAGTTTTGTTTAATGCATACTGATATGACAGCTGCCACAGTACAATCTAGCAAAATTGTTTCAAATGAAGTTAAAGACAGCTGAGCACTACTTAGAGCCATCATATGGAAAAAAACTAAACAAACATTTTGGCCAGCCCAATTATTTCTAATAAGCTATAATATGACTTCTTATTAGTTTTAAAGGAAATTGATCTTAACAACGATGGAAATTCTATTCTAGACTCTTCTGAGATTTGTACATTTATTTGAATATTTTTCTTACAATAGAGCCTCATTTTTAGTTTTATTGGTTACATAGTCCCTTTTTCAAATTATAGAGATTCTGTAAAATTTCCAAAAGAAGAGAAAATCTTGAAACTGTTAATTGTGTTCATCCCTAGGACAGTTGGAACAAGAGAGAATAAGAAGATGGAAAGACTTTATATAATTTCTATTTTACAATATAGTATTTGAAATTTTACATTGAAAGTATATACACTTCTAAAGTGAAAAATGAGAGGGGCAATATTGTTGTTTTTCTGTACTTCATCACCTCATTCATTCACTTTTGCATTCCCTCAATCAATCCATATCTGTTGGATGCTTAGTAAGTTATCACTCTGATGAATAAAAGAACAAATAAAACAGAAGCCCTGTTAACAGTACAGAGAGCAAACACATGGACACAGCAATGATTCTAGTACTATCCCATACAGTTTGAAAATTATTGCGTTATAGTGGTTAATAATGTGGCCTCTGTTGTTATATGCATTTGCATCCTCACTGTATTACTCACTAGCCATGTGTTGGGAATGTTACTGAACCTCTTTGTATGCCATTTTCACCCTCTGTAAAATAGGAATAATTATAACACCTACTTCATTATGCTGATGGGGACACTAAGTGAATATATGTAGAGTACTTAGAACCATATTTGGCAAAGAGTAAATAATCAATAATTTTTAGGTATTTTACCTGGAAATACAAGCACACATCCAAAGCATTTTTTTTTTGTAGAGAGGAAATTAGAGAAGGCTCCCTTAGCGATTATGGTAGCTAAGTTAAATGCTTAAGAATATGATGGACTTTCAGGTAGGGATGGCTGGAGTGAGAGGGAAGTAGGGGGGCTGGAAATGGAGACAACTGTACTTGAATAACAAAAAATAAAAAAGACTATTTTGGACTATCTGCGTGAAAAAGACTGTATGTTCTGCTGAGATTGTGAACTAGGATTCAGACTACTAAAAAGTTTTATTTGCTGAATGTTTTAGGTTTGTAAATATTATCTTCAAATATTTAATATCAGGACATTTCACATAGAAAACCAGATCTTGTATTATATGCAGACAATGTATTATAGAATTATACACTTGAACCTACATAAGTTTATTAACCATTACCCCAACAAATTCAATAATTTTTTAAATAATTAAATAAATAATTTTTATTGAATTTATCGGAGTGATATTAGTTAATTATATACCTAAATAATTCTATAATCATCTGTGTATTGTATTGTGTGTTCACCACTCCAAGTTAATTCTCTTTCCATGATCACTTATCCCCCTATATCCTCTCCTACTCCTCTCCCCAATGTTTCCCTGTGGTAGTCACCATACGTTGTCTCTGCCTATGAGGTTTTTTTCTTTGCTTAATCTCTTCACCATTTTCACCGAACTACCAAGCCCCTTCTGATCTGAGAGCTGTCAGTCTGTTCTCTGCATCTATGAGTCTCTTTCCATTTAGCCTGTTGGTTTATTTTGTTCATTAGATTCCACATATACGTAAGTAAAATTGTATGGTACTTGTCTTTTTCTTAGCATAATACTCTCAAGGCCTATCTATACTGTTGCAAAAGGTAAGATTTCCTTCCTTTTTACAATTGAGTAGTAATCCATGTGTAAATGTACCACAGTTTCATACACCAATACTGAACTATCAGAAAAGAAAACTAAGAAAACAATCCCATTCATGGTGGCTTCAAAAAGAATAAAATACCTGGGAATGAATCTAACTGAGGATCTAAAAGACCTGCACTTGGAAACTTGTAAGACGCTGAAGAAAGATATTGAGGAAGAGATACAAAAGTGGAAACATATGCCATGTTCATGGATAGGAAGAATTAGCATCATTAAAATGTCCTTACCACCCAAAACAATCTTTAGATTCAACACAATTCCCATCAGGATATCAATGGTGTATTTCACAGCACTGGAACAAATATTCCAAAAATTTATATGGACCCACAGAGACCCCAAGAAAGCCACAGCAATATTGAGAAAGAACAAAGTTGGAGGAATCGCACTGCCTGATATCAAACTACTACAAAGCCATAGTAATCAAAACAGCATGATACTGGCATAAAAACAGACATACAGATCATGGGACAGAACAGAGAGCCTGGAAAGAAACTAACACCTTTATGATCAATTAATATTTGACAAAGGAGGCAAAAACATACGAGTAAAGACAGTCTCTTCAATAAATGTTGTTGGAAAAATTGGACAGACATGTGCAAAAAAATAAAACTAGACGACTTTTTTACACCATACATAAGAATAAACTCAAAATAAATCAAAGACTTAAATGTTAGACTTGAAACCATAAATATCCTAGAAGAAAACGTAGGCAGTAATATCTCAGACATTTCTCATTACAATATTTTTTATGATACATCTCCTCGGGCAAGGGAAACAGAAGAAAAATGGAACTACATCAAACTAAAAAGTGTTTGCACAGCAAAGGAGATTATCAACAAAGTGAAGAGACAGCCCACTGAATGGGAGAACATATTCATTGATAGATCTGATAAGGGCTTAATATCCAAAATGTATAAGGAATTTATGAAACTCAATACCAAAAACCAAACAGTCTAATTAAAAGCGCAAAGAACTTGAATAGACACTTCTGCAAAGACGACATACCGATGGCCAATAGGCATATGAAAAGTTGCTCAATGTCATGAATTATCATGATAAATGCACACTAAAACCACAATGAGATGATGTCACACCTGTCAGAATGGCTATCCTCAGTAAGTCAACAACAAGTGCTGGTGAGCATGTAGAGAAGGGGAACCCTCCTGCACTATTGGTGGGAATGCAGACTGGTGCAGCCACTGTGGAAAGCAGTATGGATTTACCTCAAAAAATTAAAAATGGAACTGCCTTTTGACCCAGTGATCCCACTTATGGGAATATATCTGAGGAAACCCAAAACACCTATTTGAGAGAACATATGCCCTCCTATGTTCATAACAGCGTTATTTACAATAGCCAATTTTTTTTTTTTTAGTATCTACTCATCTACTGATGGGCAGCATCAGTAGATGAGTGGATAATAAATACAATTTTTAAAAAATCAGATTTTGAGGAGTCAGAACTACTAAACCTGTGCCCATGTGGCCGTAGTTGGTCAGAGCTGTAGGACAGTTTCATAACATCCTTGGGCAAGGTCTTCACTATTTCCCCAGCATGCCTCTGGACCGCGGACCCTGGGCACTTTGGTAAGATGCACTTGGACTGTTGTTTTTCTTTCATGCTGTGTCCTCTGTACACACCCTGAAGCATTTTAGTTGTTGCGCTGAAGTAGACGATTAAGAGCAAAGCCAAGGTCAAGTTCATGAAGGGCCTACTCTTTTTGATTGGAGGAATAGCGATTGTATCCTGAAAGTTTTAGGGAGGCCCTGATGCTTAAAACATGGGGTACTGAATGAGAGGTGTTCTTTGGAAAGGACATATTGGCATCACTTGAGGAGGTAAATAGAAAGGATTTAGGCTGGTTTCCATTTTTTTTTTTAATGCTGAGTTTAACGTGCCCCAGAGATACATGCAAACTGAGGTCATTATGTAAATCCTAGGGCAACTTTAATAGCTTAAGCCCTACAATTGATGGGGTTGCCCAGATGGTGAAGGGGAGAGGCTTGGAATTGAAATGACAAAAGTATCCACAATACTCAGACTAGGTTACAGAGAATCTAGGACCACAAACAAACAGTACTTTGAGATTGCAAACTGTTTTCTAGTTTTGCTGAAATATAGTTTAAATACAATAAACTTCACCTATTTTAAGTGTTCAGTTTGATGAATTTTAGTAATTGTATGTAGGCATACAACCACCATCACAATTCAAATGTAGAATATTTCATCACACTGAAATTTCCCCTCTGTCCTTTCCTTTCCCTCCATTCTCTGATTCCCCTCGCCAAGATATGGAAGCAACTTAGGTGTCCCATTTGTTCATTTTTGCTTTTGTTTCCCTTGCTCAAGGGGACACATCCAAAAAGATACCTCTAACCCTGATGTCAAATAGTTTACTACCTGTGTTTTCTCTTCTACAAAATCAGCATTACCCTGATACCAAAACCAGACAAAGAAACTACACACACACACAAATGAATTCCCGCCCAATATCCCTGATGAATGTCATATTCTCTTGTTACACATTTAATTTTTGTAGGATCTATAGTGATGTATTCTTTAATACCCAATATTGGTATTTCCGTTGTATCTCTCTTTGATGTCTTCTTTCTAGGTATAAGCTTATACATTTTATTTACTTTCTCAAAGATCAGTTTTGGTTTTATTTATTTTCTCTGTTCTTCTTTTTGATGGTATTGATTTCTGCTCATAGCTTTATTAAGGCCTTCCATCTGGTCACTTTGAGTTAAATTTGCCTTTCTTTTCCTGATTTCTTAAAGTGAGAACTCAGATAATTGCTTTTAGTTTTTATTGGTCATGCTATTAAGTTGTCTCTGGATTTTCTCCCTCCTCCCACCTCCACGCAGCCCCACACCCCTCCCCAACCTCAGTCAATTTCCATATCGCTGTCTGTGTCCATGGGTCAGATAATTGCTTTTACATTCTGTTCTTTCCTTACATGAATATTTAAAGGTATAAATTTTCCTCTAACACTGCTTAAGCAGCATCTCCCAAATTTTATGTGTTTTATTATCATTCACTTCAATATATTTTCTAATTTCCTTTTTGATTTCTTCTCTGACCAGTCTATTATTGAGAAATGCGTACATATTTCTCAATGATATATATGTATATATCAATTATATACCATATATATAATTCCCAGTATTTGTTGCTTTTCTAGTTATCTTATTTATACTGATCTTTAATTAATTTGTGGGCAGAGAACACACTCTGGATGACTTTATTCTTTACAATGTAATAATATATTGGGTTTTGATTTATGGTTCAGTATTGTATACACAGGAACAGAATTTGTATTTTGATGTTATAGTGCTTAAGTAAATACCAATAATGAGTAATTGATAAATATTTTTTAAAAATTTTCTATGCCTGATTTTTTGCACAGTTCTTAAAAAATTATAAGGGAGATGAATGGTAATGGAAAATACAATAAATAAATATATAAATAACCTCAATATTAATGTGAAAAACTTATTTTGAAAATTAATTGACTTTTAAAATCATTTTATATCTTTAAGGTATGCCATGTGGTTTTTTAATATAAGTATTCATTGTGAAATGATAACCCCAATAAAACTTATTAACATACACTCATCTTCCAAAGTTACCTTTTTTGTGTATGTGTGATTAGAACCCTTGAGATCTCCTCTCTAAGCCAATTTCAAGTATGCAATCCACTGTCAATATCTGCAGTCACCCTTTGGTCTCCTGTACTCATTCATGTTACCACTGGATGTTTTACTTTGTCTCTATCTTCCCTTTTCCCATCTCCAGACCTCTGGTAACTACCATTCAACTCTCTGTCATGATGAATTCAGTATTTTGTTCTTTTTAAAAAATTTCTCCTGTAAGACAGATCATGTGATATTTATATTTCTGTATCTGGTTTATTTCACTTAGCCAAGTTCTGTGAACTGTTAAAATCTTCAAATCCAATTTGGGAATTATTTGTTTGTTCAATTATATTATTTTTGCATCATGTATTTTGAAACTCTGTCATTAGAGGTATACACATTTATGACTGTATTTTCCTATATAACTGACACTTTATCATTATGAAGTATTCCTCATTATCTTTAGTGCAGTAGTATTTTATATCTTGATATCTATTTTATCTGTTATTAAGATGGCCATTTAACCCTTCTGATACTATTTTCATGGTATGTCATTTTCCATCTGTTTTCTTTTTACTTATTTGTGACTTTAAAGTGCTTCTCTTGAAGACAGTAAGTTAGGTCTCTATTTAATTCTTCCTTAAAATCTCTGCTTTTTTACTGTAGTTTGTTAACATTAAATGTAATTATTAATATGGTTTTGTGTGTACAGTTTTGTTATTTATTCCTTTTTTGTTTATTTTCTGTTCCAACTTCCTTCCCTCCATTTTGGGGGATTATTTTGAACATTTGTAGATTTTTTTTTCTAATTTTCCTACTGGCTTTTTTGCTATGTGTCCTTGTATTTTTAAGTGGTCACTCTGAGAACTATGATAAATATCTATTACAGTTTACTATCCAGTTACAGTAAAGAGTTTACCACTTCATATAAACTGCAGAATCTTTGAAACCCTATAGGTACATATATCCCTCAACCTTTATGCCAGAGTTCACCAAAAATGACATAATTGTAAATAAAGTTTTATTGCAACACAGCTATGATCGACCCCGTATGTATTTCCTGTGGCTGCTTTTTGCTACAGTGACAGTTGAGTAGTTGCCACAGAGCCCTTATGACCTTCATAACCTCAAACGTCTATTTTTTTACCTTTATGGTTGTTATATGTATTACATTTGATACATTACAAACCCTCCAAAATGATGTTACGATGTTTGTTTTAATTAGTTATGTGTATATTTAAATTGAGACATAATAAAGTAAATAATAATTTGCATATCCCTAGAAATTTATGATTTCCAGTGCTTTTTGTTCCTTACTGAGCATCTGAGTTCCCATTATGAAATTACTTCACTTCAGCTGGTGGAACTTTCTTTAGCTTTCTTTACATGTTCTCTGGCAACAAATTCTCTTATTTCTTTGTTCATTTCCTGATTTATTTGGTTAATCTGACACTGTCTTTATTTGGCTGTGACTCTTGAAGGATGTTTTATAGAATATCCTGTGTAATAAATTCTGGGTGAACAGTTTTATTTGTTTGTTCTAACACTTTATCTTTTTTATTGAATTTATTGGGGTGACATTGGTTAATAAAATTATATAGGTTTCGGGTGCATAATTCTATAATACATAATCTGTACATTATATTGTGTGTTCACCACCCCAAGTCAAGTCTCTTTCCATCACCATTTATCCTCCCTTTACCCTCTTCTACCTCCCCCGAGCCCCTTTCCCTCTGGTAATTTACCATACTTTTGTCTGTGTCTATGAGTTGTTTTTTGGGGGGGTTGGAGTGTTAATCGCTTCACCTTTTTCACCCAGCTCCTCAAACCCTCTCTCCTCTGACAGCTGTTCTAACACTTTAGTAGTGCTGTTCCCATTTCTTCTGGCATATATAATATCTGGTGAACAAGTCAGTTGTTAATTGAATTGTTGCCCTGTAGTAATGGGTTGTTTTTCTTTTCCTGCATTCAAGGTTTTCTCTGTCCTGCACATTCCCTGGTTTGATTCTGTTCTTTTTACCTAGTCTGATTATAATTTTCTACATTTAATCAAATTTGGGGAATTTTTGCATGTTATTCCCTCAGTTTTTTTTCTAACTTATTTTTTCAGTCCTCTTCTTCTGGGATTCCAAATATATAGAGAGCAGACTGTTTAGTATTACCTAGCGTGTCTTTGAGACTCTGTTCATTTTTCAATATTCATATATCTGCTTACTACATAATTAGATAATTTCTATTGATTTTTCCTCAAGTTCACTTAGTCTTTCCTCTGTCACTTTCATTTGTCTGGTAAATCCATCAAGTGAATTATTGTTGATTATAGATTATTTTAAATTCTGAATTTCCATTTCAACTTATTTTGATGTTTCTATTTTTCTGGTGGCATTTACTATATTTTCAACCACTGTGAGCATATTTTCTTTTACTTCATTGAGGGTTATTCTGATAGTTTCTTCAAAATCTTTGTTTGCTGCTTCCAAAATCTGGGCTACCTAAGTGTTGGTCTTTAATTCGATTTGTCTTTATTTCCCTTGTCCCCTACTAGTTCAGCTTAATTTTCTATTGTATCTTGAAAATACAGACATTAAGTTTTAAGGATTTTGGATTCTATTATTTTTTAATAGAACATCACCAAATGTGTGACGTTCTTTACTTTTAACAAGTAATTATCTTAGTTGAATTTAATTTGCAAACTGCTTTTTGAGTGGCAGCTCTGGCCTCAGTTCAGATCTTTTTGTTTTTAGGTGAATTGTTTTGAGTCTTTTCAGTTCATGCATGTGTTGAGGGTTCGGCAGAAATGTCAGCAAAAACAATTAGCAATTTCCCTTTCTGCATTTCCTCATGCTGTTCTTCAGCACTGGTTTCCCCACCTTCAGTTTTCCAGCTTTCCAGACCAGAAGTGCTTCAGTTTTTCCAGTACCTTGCCACCTCAAGCACAGAATGACTGCACTTGACTCCAGGCTAAATTTCATGAAAATGGACTTTTAATTTATACAACCCCACTTTTGAGCACATAGTCACCACTAGATTCTTACAGCTGCTGTTCACTTTCCAGTGCCTACAATTATGTATTCTTGCTATAATGTCAAATTTGTGGGTATGTGTGTTTGTGTGTGTGTTATTTTCTATGGAAGAGCTGTTCTGGTAAGGTCTTGTTCTGTCATTACTAATGAGACTCTCGAGCTTTGCTAAATTTGTTTTTATTAATTTATACTTGTTTCACATATGATGTTTCTACAGTATTTTTTGCAGGTTGAATTCTCTTCATAATTTTAATGAACTTCTTATGTATAAGTTGCCCATCACTGATATACTACAAGACTGTGTTTTATATTTTCTCTTCTTTTAACGTTTTCTTTTGCAATTTTTCTATGTTCTACAATAAAAAGTACATATTATTTTTACAAAACAAATGTACAAAGCTTACAATTTACAACATGGTAAAAATGTGTTGCACTGATACTTCATACAGATATTTGTGAGACAATTTAAATTTACATCAGGCTTAATTGTTATGATTAGAAAAAAATGAAAAAAATAGAATTTATTCCTTTATCACCAGGCTTTATTTGTCAAATCTTTTCTGTACAATATCAATTGAATATCATGTTTGCTTTTAGGCAAATGTTTTAAATAAATATTTCTAGCATTATGAATTACGTATGTCGTGTGGTAATTCATCTCAATAGTAGATATCATCTTGAGTGATAGAGGCCCCATGGAATATCTGGGGGGGTGCTCAGTATCATTTAAAAACACACATTTTTTTCCTAGAATGTGTTAGGAACTGATAATCCCTTCCCTGCACAAACATCTCTTTTACTTCTTTTTAGTGCTTATAAATAGCTCATGGATCATTAGAGTAATCCCCTGAGCAAGTTTAAACAGCTATTTCAGAAACAGAGAAAAGAAACATCAGTGCAGCAGAGATTTATTTTTAACACTCTGACTTCCAAGTCAGAATCGATTTTTCTTTTGTCCATAATGGTGATCGGAAGGTGAAGGCTAGGAATCAGAATCTCAGATTTTATCTTTTTATAGTTTATGAAATATGAGCATTTTTAAGAGAAAAGAAATTGCTGTGCAGGGATGTGATTGATTGCAATCGTAGAGAGTATTTTCATGTTGTTTCAGATATCATATAAGTAGGATAACTTAATGATTATTCTTTCAGTTTCCTCATCTATACAGTTCATTAAATAATACCTCATAAGGTTTTGTGCAGTTTTCAAATTTTCAAATTTTTTAAAAGTTGTCATTGTCAAGTAACTTAGAAAAAATTAGCCCTGGCTGGTGTGGCTCAGTGGCTTGAGTACCGGCCTGTAAGCCAAAGGGTCACTGGTTCGATTCCCAGTCAGGGCACATGCCTGGGTTGTGAGCCAGGCCCTCTGTAAGGGGGAGCGTGAGAGGCAACCACACATTGATGTTTCTCTCCCTCTTTCTCTTTCCCTTCCCCTCTCTAAAAATAAATAAAATCTTAAAAAAATTTAAATTATCATTTGTGAATACCTACATTAAAAATATTTTAAATCAGTAACCTGTCGATCCATTTTAACAGATAGTGAAAACAATAGTGAACTAAAGCCAAAGGAAACATAAGAAAAGACATAACTGAGACCATAGTGGACATAAATAAAGTATAGAATGGAAATGTGATACAGAAAACTAAGTAAAGCTAGAAGTTCTTGATTGAAAAGATTGATAAAATTGATAAACCTTTCACTAGACTAATCACAAAAGAAGACTTGATGAAATCAGGAATGATAGAGGGAAATCACTATCAACCTTACAAAATTAAAGTGTCATATTGGGAATATAATAAGCAACCATATGCCAAGAAATATGACATTGATAAAATGGACAGATTTTTTAAGAAAACACAAGCAACTGGAGCTGACTCAGGAAAAGAATGAAAATCTGAATTAACATATAACAAGTACCAGAAAATTAATAATTAAATAACCTAAACACAAGGGAATATCCAGGCCCAGATTGCTTCACTGGTAAATTGTACCAGATGTTTAGAGAAAAATAAATTCCGAGCCCTTAAAAACTTCCATGAAAGAAAAGTGGTGGGAAGACTTCCCAGCTCTGAGGCCAGCACCAAAACCAGACAAAGACATTAGTAGAAAAGAAGACTACAGGCCATAAGCTTTATAAATACAGATGTAGAATTTCCTAAGCAACAAAATATTAACAATGTATAAAAAGGAAATAAAGAAGTGTGCATGTGTGGGTGTGTGGATTGTTGATATAACAACCTAGTGGGATTTATCCCAGGAATGCAAATTTAAAATCCAGGAATCAATCAATGTAGTATGCCACATCAATAAGGGACAAAAAACACAATCCTCTCAATAGACACACAGAAACCACCACCATGTCACAATAAAAATACTCAACAAACTTAGAGGGGAACTTCCTCAAAATGGGAAAGGACATCTAAGACACACCCATACCTAATGGCATACTTATAGGGGAAAGACTGAACACTTTCCTGTTATTATTAGCAAATGGAGGTGGTGTGAGCAGATGTCACTCGTGCCGCTTCTTTTAATGCTGTACTAGACATTGTAGTCAGGGTGATTTGACAAGAAAACAAAAGACATCAATATTGGACAGCAGCAGCGAAACATTATTTGTATATGGCATTGTGTCATATGTAAAATATCCTGAATAATCCACTAAAAACCTATTAGAAGTAATGATAAATTTAACCATGAGTGGAGGACTTGTACACTAAGTAGTATAAAATATTGCTGAGAAGAAAATGAAATAAAATCTAAATAAATGTACAGACATCCCATGTTCATGGATTGGAAGACATCATATTGTTGTCATGGCAGTATCCCCCAGAGTAGTCTACAGATTCAATGCAATTTTTATAAAAATCTCGGCATCATCTTTTGTCAGGAATTGACAAGCTGATTGTAAAATTAATATAGGATTGCATGGGATCCAGAGTAATTAAAATGATCTTTGAAAAAAAAATTTGGAGGACTTACAAGTCCCAATTTCAAAACTTACTCATAGCTGTAATAATTAGGATGGAGCAAAACTGGCATGGTGTAGACATGTGTGTCGCTAGAATTGAATTGAGGGTCCAAAAATCAGCCCTCGCATTTTGGTCAGTTGATTTGACAAGGGTAATAAGGTGATCTAATTGGGAAAGAATTTGCTTTTTGATTAATGTTGCTGGGATAACTGTCCACATACAAAATAATAAATTTGCACAACTAACACCAGATACAAAAATTAACTCTAAAAGGAGCATAGAACAAAATGTAGGTACTAAAACTATAAAACTCTTAAAAGAACAAGAAAGCATAAGAGTAAATCTTGATGACCTTGGGTTAAGGAATGGTTTCCTTGATATGACATCAAATGCAAAAATGACAAAGGACAGAATAGGTAAATCAGTCATCATCACATCTAAAGCTTCTGTACTTCACATACCCATCAAGTTAAAAGACAACTGAAAGAATGAGGAAAATCGATTTTCAGACCATATGTCTAATAGGGAACTTGTATCCAGACCACACAAACCATTTTTACAACTCTGCATTCAAAAGGACAAAAAATCTGATTTCAAATGACAAATGATATGAATAGATTTCTTCAAGAAGATATTCCCAAACCAGTTAGTATTATGAAATGATGCTCAACATCATTGTTAATTAGGGAAATGAGTTGGAAACCGTGAAATGTCATTCAACACCTTCTAGATTGATTTATAATGAAAAATACAATAACAAATGTTACCGGAGACAAGGCTTTGCTTGTGGAAATGTAAACTACTAGTTCAGCTGCTTTGGAATACAGTTTGCGAGTTCCTCAAAATACTAAACCTAGATTTACCATTCTACACCTACAGATATGTCAAAAAGAATTGAGGACATGTGTTCAAAACTTGCACACAAATGTTCATAGCAGCATACATGTATTCGCACTAGCCAGAGGCCTGAAGCAACCTGAATGTCCATGATCTGATAAATGCATGAACAATGTGTGGTATATCCATCCACTGACACATCATTCAGCCATCAGAAGGACCGAAATACTGATAGATTCTACAACAAGGAAGAACATTGTAAAAATTATGCTAAGTGTAGCAAGCTAATGAATGCATGCTGCATGTTTGATTCCTTTCATACGAAATGCCCACAACAGGTGAATTCTGTGTATAAAGACAGAAAGCAGATTTGTGGCGTCCTAAAGCTGTGAGGAGAGGGACAAACGGGGCATAACTGCTGATGGGGGTGAGGTTTCTTTTCCGGGTGATGAAAATACACTAAAATTAAATTGTGATTGTTGCACAACTCTGTGATTGTACTAAAAACCATTGAATTGTACAGTTTAAATGGGCGTTCTACGGTTTGTAAGTTAGATCTCATTAAGTCTGCTTTTTTTAAAAAAATGTAATACCAGAAGAGGACACACTATATAAGATGATATGACTAGATCTTCTATTTTGAGTTCTGGATTTGGTATGGCTCTCATTCGCTGGCTGCTGGCATTTGAATTGTGGCAATTGACAGCTTTTGGCGCGATTACTTTTCTTTGATGACTCAGGGATTCTGAAAACCTAGCTCAGCAGATTTATGTGCTAACCCCAGAAGCTAATGAAATGCCTACACGGTTGTCAAGAAAACCCTGTGCGTTTGGGTTGCCGAAAGGAGATAGGCCTCAGAAAACATGGCTGAATACCCACCCACTGGATCACTGAGCATTGACAGCATTGCCTTTCCACGATTAGAGCAGCATTCCGATTTAGAAGTGAATTGCAAAACTGGATTAGGATGTGAAACCTGAAACGTGTGTTTTATCAATTAGGCTTCTCCCCCATCCTCCTCCCATTTCTAATTTGTTTCCAAACGTAACGAGAACTGCAGTGCTTTGATCATTAATTTAGCAGTTTAAAAATACTAAAAGTAGAGAAACTACATAAACAAGAACAGTGACTAGTGTTAGAGGCATATGACGGTTAGACAAGACTGGATGTCCAAGATAGTCCGCTCACAGGGCTGATGGCTGATGCCATCTGTCAGCTGAAAACACAGTTGTGGCTGTCAACCATAAAACGACACATGGCCTCTGTATTTATCTTGGGCTTTTCATAACATGGTGACATATCTACCAATCTCTCCATCTCTCTCTGTTTCTCTCTCTCCCTCTCCCTCCCTCTCTTTCTCTCTTTTTCTCTCTCTCTGTGTTTCTACCCTCCCATCCCAAATAATGCCCATAGTCATACAAAGAAACTCAAGGACAAAAAACAACAACAACAATCATTTTCTTATTCCTCACTCTAACTATTGCCCCATCTTTCTCCTAATTTCAGTTATTCTTCAAATGCATCTTACAACTTAATTTTGTTTTTCTCTCAGCATGGCATAACTTATAATAATAAAGTCTCTGGAACCTGACCAACTAAGGTTAACATAACATGTACAAAACTCATATATTCTTACCACCTTATGGTCTTTTATCAGTGCCCAGAAAAACAAGTTAAAGAATAATTTGTGTTTGTGTTAAAGAATAAGTATTCATATTTGACTAGTCCTGATTTTAAAGGAAGTGTATCTCAGATTTTTCCAGTAAGCGTGACTTTGGTGTAGACTTTTGAATATAACCACTTATCAAATTTAGTAAGTTCTCCTTGATTCAAATTATTATGAGAATTCTCCTATTGAGATAGTTATATTTCTCCCTTCAAGTTTAATATGGAGTATAAATTCCCTAATGTTGAAACTATACATTTTATGATGCATTTCTGAGAAAAACTCTACCTGAAAATATGTTTCTAAGATATTATCATTGGATTTGCTTAAGGTAGATGTGATTTCTGTGTTTATGGGTGAAGTAAGCCCATAATTTTATTTTCTTTAATATCCTTAAAGTATTCTGGAGCCAAGGCTGTATATTAGCCATATAAAATTGTCAACTTTCCTTTTGTTAAAAATGATTTATTTCTCCCCTTTATTTTTTCACACACTGTATTTCTTGTTTCATTTTTGCTCATTTCCTGCCTCACATTGTATAGATAAAATATATTCTTCTGGTAGAAATGGAAATAAGCAATTTCTATTGTTCTTCTTTTTGTGGGGTTTCTAGTTGTTCAGTAATTAATCAGTTACTTCTGTAATTTTGCCTCATATTCTATGCAGTGAGAAATCTTTTTTTGTTTTATGTATTTATTTATTTACTTATTGATTTTTAATTTGTTAATTATTCACTCATCCCCTCTTTGGCCACTGTCAGCTGCTTCTATCTGTGGGTGTGTTTATATTTTGTTTCATGTATTAATTTGTTTTGTTTGTTTTAGAATCCATGTGTAAGAGAAATTGTGCGGTGTTTGTCTTTCCCCATCTGAATTCTTTCATGTCTCATAATGCTCTCTAGGTCCCTCCATGTTGTCAAAAATGGCAATATTTAATTTTTTATTGCCAAATCATATTTCATTGTATATGTACACCGCATTTTCTTTTGGCGTTCATTTATCAATGGCCATCTAGATTACTTCCATATCTTGGCTATTGTAAATAATGTTGCCATGAACAAAGGATATATTTTTAACATAATTTTTGAATTAGTGATTTTATTCTCTTCAGATCGGTACCCAAATCTGGGCCATATGGCAGCTGTAGTTTCAATTTTTTGAGGAATCTCTACACTGTTTTCCTTAATACCTGTATTCAGAATTCTGTATACCTCTTTATATTTTATTTTATTTTGACATTTTCTTTTTTTTTTGATAATTTTTTATGGTTGTCCAAGTACAGTTATCTCTATTTCACTCCACCTTGGCCCCCACCCACCCACCGATTCCCACCTCCCACCCCCGAACCTACCCCCCTTTTGCTTTGTCCATGTGTCCTTTATACATGTTCCTTGATGGCCCTTCCCCTATTTTCCCCCATTATCCTCCTCCCCCTCCCCTCTGGTCACTGTCAGTTTGTTCTTTATTTCCATGTCTCTGGTTATATTTTGCTCGCTGTTTTTGTTTTGTTGATTAGGTTCCATTTATAGGTGAGATCCTGTGGTATTTGTCTTGCACCACCTGGCTTACTTCACTTAGCATAATGCTCTTCAGTTACATCAATGCTGTCGTGAAGGGGAGGAGCTCCTTTCTTTATACATCTTTTTAAACAAGGCCACCAAAATTGTATAAACTTCAGGCACCACGAAATTTTTATCTAACACTGGGAGTCAGGAAAGAAAGACAGGTTGGGGTGTGTTGGAGTCAGACAGGATTACCTGAATGGACTACCCATAGCTACAAACCAGGACTGAGGGTTGTATGATAGGAAAGCCAACCGAAGCAATAAACTTCTCTTTAAATGTGGGCAGTTTTTCGCTTCTCAAAAAGAGAAATGTATTTTGAAGGGGTTGAGGAGCACTGTTGAGAGTGAGGGCAAGAAACATTGATGATTATGGTCATACTATTAGCTATTATTAAGTAAAAAAGTTATACATCTTCAATTCTGTGTATCCCACACAAATACAGATCCCGGGTGTGGCAATCCATAAAATCTCTACTCCTTCCAGCATGCTGATAACTTAGCTGATAACATCCCTATTTTGTGGCTGCAGAAACAGCAGATATGAAGATTATTTGAATCATCTTAAGACCTCACAGCTAGCAAGCAGGAAGATGATGCAGGGCACATTTTTTTCTGTATACCACTCTCTCCCCAGATGAGGTTAAGCACATTCTGAGAAATATATTGAAAATACACGCACCTTCAAAGATTACTGTTCAACATCGGCTGCTGTATGGTACCGTCTTTATTGTTTTGGTCTCCCTTTTATATTTCTGAAACTTCAAATAGACTTCAGAGTGTTTTGTTTTGTCCGTTTTGTTGCCTCTTATATGCCAATTACAGTAGAAAACACGCTACTACAGTAAGAGGGAAGAATGGAAAGGTTCAAGTAAAAAGTAGTCACTGATGCTCACCCTACATTTACTTGTTTCATGCTGCTCTTCCTAGCAAAACCATTCCTATCCCAGAGCATTTCCTTCAGTATGAATTGTAAGATTTGCGTTTACACTCTTCGTTTGCAAATGAGCACTCTTCTGGAATGAGCATCTGATCCAGCCATTCATTTAGGTGGGGAGAGAGAAGGTAGCCAACAATACTGTGTAACTTGAAGAGTCCCACAAGAATAACGAGAAGGACCAACATGTATTGAACCTCTTACATATCTGCGGGAACACACACTTGATTTTAGATGAAGTTTCATTCTTTCACATTCTTATTATTGTATTCAGTGAGTATCACTTTAAATTTTGTTCCTCCTGCCCATCTGACTCTTTCAAGTGCTGGATTTTATCTATTTGCCATCTTCACTGAAGTGTCAGTGAACTGGAGAGAATACTTGTTTGGGATTTCTGAGGAAATAGCTTAATTCACATTTCAGTAAGAAAAAAAAAGCTATTGCTGTAGAGGCTGAAATAGTTTGTACTAACCAAAATGTTACAACAGAAGGTACAGCATGCACAGATTACGTTTAGTAGTAAGGCTGCTCCTAGGTTCTAGCTCCTGTAATTTATTTTACTTTATTTTTATTGTTGACACTATTACAGATGTCCCCATTTCCCCCTCCCCCACTTGGCCTTGGCCCCACCTCCACCCCCTGTCCTGGCCTCTCCTTCCCTCTGGCCATCACCACACCTTTATTTCTGTCTATGTTTTGTTTTTTTGCATTTATTTATTGCCAATAAAAACACGTATCATGAGAGCTATACTCTTTCATTTTGGAGTATATTGTACAGTATGGTTAACTATAAGCACAATGTTATACAGCAGATAGCTATAAATTTTGCATCTTCCATGACTGGAACTTTAGACCCATTGAAAAGCAATTCCCATTCCCATGCCCCCCCGCCGATCTCCTGGCAACCACCATTCTCCTTTCTACATCAATGACTTTGACTAGATGCCTCATAGGAGTGACTTCATGGAATATCCATACTACTTAACTGGCTTACTTCAATTAGGATAATATCCTCAAGGTTGATGTAGCAGCAACAGAATTTCCCTCATTTTACGGCTGAGTAATATTCCTTTACATGTGAATACCACACATTCTTTACCCATTTATTTGTCAGTGGTCACTTAGATACTTGTCTACCTCTTGGCTATTGTGAATAATACTACAGTGAACATTGGGCTGTAGGTATTTCCTGAAGGGCCCAATGTCACTTATTTAGGATAAATACCCAGAAGTGGAATTGCTGGATTATATCACAGTTCTGTTTTCCATTTTTTGAGGAGCGTCCATATTGTTTTCCCTGGCGGCTGTGCCATTTCACGTTCACATCAACAGTGTTCTGGGGTCCCCTTTATCCACGCCCTTGCCAGCACTTCGTGTTTTCTGTTTTTTTCACAGTGGCTGTCATCACAGGAGGGAAGTGACACCATATTGTAGTTTTCATTTGCATTTCCCTGGTGATTAGTGATACTGAGAAACATTTCACATACTTGTTGGCCATACATATTGTCTTTGGGGAAATGTCTGTTTAAGTCCGTTGCCCATGGTTTTAGCAAATTATATATTTTTGGCTATTGAGTTGTAGGAGTTCCTTATACCTTTTGGAAATAAATCCCCTTTCACATATATTGTTTGTGAATAATTGCTCTCATTGCAAAGGTTGCATGCTCACCCTGTTTATTTCCTTGGATATGCAGAATCTTCTTATTTTGATGTAGTCCCACTTGTATTTTTGCCTTGGCTGTCTGCGCTTTTAAGGTCGTCACCAAGAAATCATTGCCAAAACTAAAATCATGAAGCTTTTCATTCAAGGAGTTTTATAGGTTCAGATCTTCTGTGTATGCCTTTATTCCATTTCGAGTTAACTTTTGTGTATGATGTAAGAGAAGGGTCCAATATTATTCTTTTACACATGGATATTCAGTTTTCCCAGTACCATTTGTGAAAGAGAATCTTTTTCCCCATTGTGTATTCTTGGCACTCGTGTTGAAGATCAACTTAATGTATATCCGTGGGTTTGTTTCTAGGCTCCCTCTTTTGTTCCATTGTTTTATGTATCTGTATTAAACTGCTTTGATATCTGTATTAAACTGTTTTATTTATGTATCTGTATTAAATTGTTTATATATATGTATTAAAGTATTTTATACATCTGTATTAAACTGCTTTGATTAAACTATATTAAACTGCCTCCTGAGGTAGCTTTATAGTATATTTTGAAATAAGCAAATGCAAGGCTTCCAGCTTGTTCTTTCTCAAGATTGTTTCAGGTACTCATTATAGGTCTACATAAACTTAGAGTTTTTTCTCTATGTCTATTAAAAATACTATTGGGATTTTGATAGGGATTATATTGAATCTGTAGATTGCTTTGGTTAGTATGGGCATTTTACAGTAAAGTCTTCCAGTGCATGAACATGGGATATCTTTCCGTTTTGTATCTTTTTAAATTTCTTTCAGCAAGTTTTCCCGTGATCAGTGTATAAGTCTTTTACCTCCTTGGTTATGTTTATACCTAAGTGTTTTATTTTGTTTTTGATGCTACTGTAAATGGGGTTGTTGTCTTAATTTCCTTTACAAAGTATCCATTTTTGGTGTATAGAAGTGCAATTTTCATATGTTGGTTTTGTATCCCGCAACTTTATGGAATTAGCTTTAATAATTCTATGCACTTTTATGGAATCATTAGGGTTTTCTACAAGATCATGTCATTTACAAACAGAAATAAGTTTTACTTATTCCTTCCAGTTTGGATTTTTAAATATTTATTTGTTGATTTTGAGAGAGGGAGACAGAGATTGAGATTAGTTGTTCCACTTATCTATGCATTTACTGATTGATTCTTGTGTGTGCTCTGACCAGGCATTGAACCCACCACCTTGGTGTATCAGGATGATGTTCCAACCACCCGAGCTACCCAGCCAGCGCATGTCTTTTGGATGTCTTTTATTTAGTTATTAATTTTTAAAATACTTGACATTTGTATTTTAGGCTGTAAAACAAAAACAAGCAGGCAAACCACACACACACACACACAAATCTTGAAATGGGCTTGTCAAATGATGACAATGGAGCCTTTCCTGGAAAGGAGAAGGTAGATCAGCGCAGGTTGTACTCAAGGCCATGTGCATCATGCTGCGCTGCTGGCACAGATCCTTATTTGAGTCATAGCCTGGTACATTTTCTTCATCTTCTTTTTACCCTTCCTCATCCATGTCTTCACCTTCTTCATTGTAATCATCATCACCATCATCATCATCTTCAATAGTTTCTCCAGTAAAGCATAGCACCGATCTTGGGATTATACACTCATGTAAAAGGTGACCAATTTAAAAGTCTGCAGCAAGGATAGGTTCAGCAGCAGCATCCAGATGTCCTCTCATGAGCATCAGAAAGGACAAAAAATTAAAGAAAGACACATTGGAAACTGTTTGGAAATATTATGAACTGTAGTGTTTTTTTTTTTCTTGCCTGGTTGCTCTGGATAGGATTTCCAGTACTATGTTGAATAGAAGCAGTGAGAGTGGACATCCTTGTCTTATTCCTGAGGCAAAGCTTTCAGGTTTTCTCCATTGAGTGTGATGTTACCTGTCAGCTTTTCGTACATAACCTTTAAAAAAATGGCTTAATTACTTCATTGTTGTTCAATTACAGTTGTCTGCATCCTCTCCCCTCCCCCACCCCCTCCAATCCTAACTCCCTCCCCTGCTCCCACCCTCCCCCTTGCTTCTGTCCTTTTTTTTATGTTTGGTTAATTTCCTTGTCTTCGTACTTTGTTGGGTGTTTTTTCTTATTTTAATGAAAGGATGTTGAATTTCATTGAGCGCTTTTTGAGCATCTAATGAGATAATTATGTGATTTTTAGCCTTCATTTTTTGTACTATATACGAGCTCTACTATTTTCTGTTAAATTGGTGTTATTGGGAACGAGGATAGGTGGGTTCCCAAGTGAACATGTAAACGGAAAACATAACATGTGAAATAGGAAAAAATGATATAGGAAACAATAGAAAAAGAAATGAAACGTAATGTAGAAAAGAATACTTTTGAACAGCCCTGTCTTTATTCAACTGGTGACTTTTTTATTATAAACATCTGAGTTTGGTCATAAAAACAAAACTCTACAAATATTATAAGAGATTTATGTGGGAGATAGAACTTATAGTAGATGGTAAACTTTGCAGGAAATTCTTCCACTCCCTCTCTCTCTGTACCCTCATGTTAACCAGGGCTTGGCCCTTTGAGTTAACGAATTCAGCCTACATTTTGTTGAAATTAACTTTTTTCTTTGTTTCAGTATATTCCTTTAGTGTATTTGTATTTGTTTAGGCATCAGGGTATCACTTGAATTTGAGTGTTTATATCATAGCAAACACGTGAATTCTTTAGCCAATTTATTTGTTAGGATAGAGAACTATGAGGGGAGAGCCCCCCAAAACCCCAGAATTTATTTATAAAAAAATATGCGTCAAATCTTACATGTTTAAACTTCAGTCACCTTCAAAGTACTCTCTGTTTGATGCAATACACTTATTGACACATTTTTCTCTGCTGCTCAAAATAGTTTTTGAACTCGTTGATTTTGGTGCTTTTTAGTATTTCTGCCATTTTTTGTTTTACCTCTTCCACATCAGCAGAACGTTTCCTTTTGAGGACTTTTTTCATCTGGAGAATCAAAAAAAAATTGCTCAGAGCAAGATCGAATGGTGAATAGGGAGGATGGGGCACAGGGGTCATGCCATTTTTTAGTTAAAAACTGCTGAACACTCAGCACAATGTATGCAAGTGTGCTCACCCATCATGAAATGGGCAAACACATTGAAAGAGTCTTCAACAAAAATTCACTGAAGCTGAACACAGCCTCTCACCACAACACCAGCTGGTACACTGATACAGATGGGATCGTAGAACACTCTCCTAGGGGGAGAAGCCTGTACTACAAGGGACCTGCCCTCCAGAGCATAATTCAAGTTTTTTGGGGGTCCCCCTCTCATAGTCTTGCCACCAGTAACCTTGTGTTTTGCACTGATGTCCCCTTGCCCTCCCTCCCCCATACGACAAAACATGTTGGATCGCTATATTGTACGCCTAAAACTAATGTAACTAATATAATATTGCAAACCAACTATACTTAAATAGAGAGTAGTAATTTTAAAGGCAAACTAATGCACACATGGCTCTGCAAGGCTAGAGTTAAATACACCCTAAAGTTCGTTAGTTAGAGTTAGTTAGCCTCAAGCCTTGAACTTATTTTTGACTTAGTGCTTATTTGAGATTATTTAATAATGCTTAGTAACAAGAGGTTTTGGACAGAACATTTTTTTCAGAATAGCTCTCCAGATATTCCAGATAATCACTGGACATGAAGGCTGCTAGTGGTTCACACAGGTATGTAAGTACCTCTTACTTTTGGGCAATAGAGCTATACTATGTCAATTCTCATTAAAATTAGAGTGATTACTTTGATTCATTAACTTATATCCTCATTTAACATATAATACTGTGTTTAACTCATTCTGTTAGGCTCAGAGTTGAATATAATTTGAACCAGACTCAGAAAATCCCTTCAGCAATACTCACATAGGCAAATGGTGTATATCCACATCAGATACTATTAGACAAGCCAGAAAGCACCACATCATTTGGTTGAGAGTACTGAGAAGTCTGAGTAAAATGACCACTTACCATTGAGGGGATCTTGAATATTTCAATGGAGAAGGCAATATCTGAGCTGGGCCTTTAAAACTGAAGAGGATTTTTTTTTTTAAACAAAAGGAACTAAACAAGATATTCCTGAGCAGGAAAAAAAAAAAATGAGAGTTAGGCAGGTAAGCATGGAGTGTGTATAGGGGATAGTAAATAATTCCATAAAGCCACGCATAAGATTCATGAAGAGAGATGTGGGAGGATATGCTTTAGGTTGAAGTCTGCAATTTCAAAGTCTTGAATTGAAATTTAAGATGGTATTGATTCATGAGCGTAGGAGGCTGAGTGCTGGGACATGGGCTCTTGACACTAAGTTGTTGAGTTGCACTAAGGAATTTTGTAAAGTGGCTGTGTCTCAGTTTTCTGTACAATGAGGCAGACTGATCTAGAAAAATCTTTAAATTCCCTTGCAGATCTAAAAGTGTGATTGTTACCTTTACTCAGTAAATAACAGGGAACTCATTAAACATCCAAGAGTAATATGACCAAACCTGTGGTTAAGTAAGCCATTGAAAATGACTTTGAAGAATTTAGGAGTACATTGGCGCGGGGATCAGGACTGTCAATAAGGAAGAAGAACAACATTCTGTGTAAAATGAAAGAAGAATAAGGAAGAGTAGAGTAGAGACAGATGGACAAAATAGAAAGTAGATGCATAGAAATAAGACAATACTTCAGTATTACTTTAGTATCAAAAAGGACCACCTGATAAATATCATTTTTGAAAATTGCCTATGTTCATTTTAAATATCATACTATAATGTGTTGGTACTTATTATTCTTCCTGATTTAAACTTTTAAGAAAACCGTTCATACTTTTTTGTGTGAAAAGCATGTTAAAGGTAAATTATATTTTCCTAATAGAATAAGTAGCATAGTCAAATTGTTATTATTATCACGAAGACAGGTGGGATGGAACTATGTGGGTTTCAAACATCGAGGCACTTTTGAAAGCCTCAGTGCCTTGGATGCCTCATTGCCACCTCCATGGTAATTACTCTCCACAAGAGTTTGAGGAAATGTGCAAGAAAGAGTAACTGATATGGAGTGTGTCTTACTGATAAAAATGATGGAGTAGTAATGGCAGAGTATCAGTAGAAATGCGTACAGGCTTGCTGAATGTTCTTCAGGAGTTTCCAGTGTGTCTTCATTAATACTTCCTACTAGAGTGATATGATGAAGAGACTTCAGCATAAAATAAAAAATAAGTAAAATATAAAATACTTTAAAATCATAGTATGATATTCATAGATATTGATGGGATGGTTATTTTTTTTTTAGTAGGAGGCCAAAAAGGAATACTGAGATGGTGATATTTAATTGTAATTCCTACTATTTACTTAAAAACTGTAGTTCTCAAACCACAATCACCAGAATTGTTATAACATAGATTTCTAGGAAACACTCTCAGAGAATTTGCATTGTTTGCAATAGGTTTCTTTATTGACCTTGGCCACTGATAACATTTAAATGGAGAAAGATCTTTTTAAAATGATGTATTGGGATAACATTGTTTAATAACACTATATAATTCCAAGATAATAATTCTGCCTTATTATGTGGGAGTATGTACTCATTCCTACCCTGCCTCTCATGAAGAATTATAATAATTCTGTTAGTCTTGTATATTCTCCACACATTAGACATAGAAAAATCCATATGTATAATTTGGAGAACTTGCTAGGTTACCACAAGACAAAGTTATGTCATTTTTATATGGATTTTTCTAATCTCAAGTATTTTATGGCACTTTGTTGATTATCTATAAATACGATAGGCTAAATATAACCTTTAACACATACTATTTCTTTACACTAAAGATTAGTACAAGTAGACACAATTTCAATTCTAAATCCTGAAAATAAGACTGCATTCCAACATTGTAACATAAGCATAAGCAAGCTCAAAGGACAAATAGGTGACATATATTTTCATGTATTTAGTCTCTTTCTCAATGGGAAAGTCATTTGTGTCTAGAAACTTATAAAGAGTATCTTTTTCATTTTAACCTTTTTATAGCAGCATGTTAAGAATATTCTGTATTCTCATTTCCCTTTTGATGCCTATTGTACCAGTAATAACCCTACCTTATGAAGGAAAACAATCAACATTTCTGATGGTAGAAAATATTTAAATATAATTATATTAATTCTGTGGTTTTTACTTTTAGTTTTGAATAAATAATATAGCTAGATACATGGATGATCTACCTAATACATAGAAACAAACACAAAGAAGCAATCTAAAAAGGGAGACAAAGAAACATGAGCCAAATGAAAAAACAGGAGTAATATTCATTAAAAGAACTAAATGAAATGGAGGCAAGCAATTTAGCAGATACAGAGTTCAAAACATGGTTATAAGGATACTCATGGAACTTAGTAAGAACTTCAGCAGCATGAGAAAGGACATAGAAACCATAAAAAGAACCAGTCAGACATGAACAGGAGAATATCTGAAATGAACCATACAAAAGAAGGAATAAATGGTAGATATATGAAGCAGAAGATCGAATCAGCGATCTGGAAGACAAGGTAGCAGAAAAGCAATCAGAGCAGCAAAAGAAAAATGTTTTAAAAATGAGGATAGTTTATGGGACCTTTGGCACAACATGAAGTGTACAACATCCTCATCATAGGGTACCAGAAGGGGAAGAGAGAGAGCAAGGGATGAAGAACCTATTTGAAGAAATAATGGCTGAAAACTCACCTAATCTGGTAGAGGAAAAAGACTTATAAGTCCAAGAAACAGAGTCACAAACAGGAAACAAAGAGGCCCACATGAAGATATATCATAGTTAAAATGGCACAGGTTAAAGACAAAGTCAGAATCTTAAAATGAGCAAGAAAAGACATTTAGTTACCTACAAGGGAGATCCTGTGAGACTGTCAGCTGATTACTCAACAGAAACATTTCAGGCCAGAAGGGATCAGCATGAAATATTCAAAGTGATGCAAAGCCAGGACATACAACCAAGACTACTTTACCCAGCAAGGCTATCATTTAAAATTGGAGGAAAAATAAAGAGTTCCCAGACAAGAAAAAGCTAAAGTGATTGGTTACCACCAAACCAGTATTAGAGTACCTTGTTGAAGAAGATGGAGGGGGAGGAGAAGAGAAGAAAGAAGAAGAAGAACATGGTTTTAAAGAATAAAATGGCAGTAAATATATACTTATTAAAATCATTTTTTAAAGATTTTATTTATTTTTTAGGGAGAGGGGAAGGTAAGGAGAAAGAGTGGGAGAGATATATCAATGTGTGGCTGCCCCTCGCATGACCCTAATTGGGGACCTGACCCACAACCCAGGCATGTGCCCTTACTGGGAATCAAACCAGTGACCCTTTGAATCACAGGCCTGTGCTCAGTCTGCTGAGCTACACCAGCCAGGGCTAAAAATCACTTTAAACGTAAATGGAGTAATGCTCCAATGAGAAGACATAGGTTAGCTGAATGAATACGAAAACAAGACCCATATATACTCATATATGTGCTCTTTACACGAGACCTACATCAGAATGAACGATACACACAGACTAAGGGGATGGAGAAAGATTTTATGCAATTGGAAATGAAAAAACAAGGTTATGTGGCAATACCTATATCAATTAAAATAGACTTTAAAACAAAAGCTATTGTAAAAGACAAAGAAAGATACTACATAATAAGAAAGGGATTAATGCAAAAAGGGGATATAACCATTGTAAACATCTATGTACCCAATATAGAAGTACCTAAATATGTAAAGCTCATCTTGATGGACATAAAGGGAGAAATTGACAGTAATACAGTCATAGTGAGGGATTTTAACATCCAATTGACATCAATGGATAGATCATCTGGATGGAAAATCAGCAGGATACAGCAATATTAAATGACACACTAGATCAGGTGGATTTAATTGATGTCTTCAGGTCATTTCACCCCAAAGCAGTAGAATATACATTCTTTTCAAGTGTACATGGAACATTTCCTAGGATAAACTACAAGTTAGGACACAAAACAAGTCTCAATAAATTTAGGAATTTTGAAGTCATATCAAGCGTCTTCTCTGAACATAATGGTATGCAACTAGAAATGAATCACAGGAAAAAAAACCTGGAAAAAAAAGACATGGAGGCTAAATAACATGTTACTAAATAATTAATGGGTTAACAATGAGATCAAGGAGTAAATCAGAAGATCCCTTGAAACAAACAAAAACGAGAATACAACAACCCAAAATTTATGGGACACACTGAAAGAACTCCCATGAGGGAAATTCACAGCATTATAGGCCTACCACGATTAAACAAGAAAAATCTTAAATAATCTAACTTTACACTTACAGGAACTAGAAAAAGAACAAAAAACAAAGCCCAAAGTGAGTAGAAGAGAGGACATAATAAAAATTAGAGCAGAAATAAACAAATAGAATCTAAAACAAATATATGAAAGATCAAAGAAACCAAGAGGTGGTTCCTTGAAAGATTAAAAACACTCATCAAGAAAAAAAAGAGGACCCAAATAAATCAAATCAGAAATGAAAGAGAAGTAACAGCTGATATCATAGAAATATAAATGTTTATAAGAAAACATTACAAAAATCTATATGCCAACAAATTGAACGATCTGGGTGAAATGGATAAGTTCCTAGAACCATACAATATTTTAAAACTGAAACAGGAAAAATCAGAAAATCTGAGTAGACAAATTACCAACAAACAGAATTCCTGGACCTGATGGCTTCACAGGTGAATTTTACCAAACATTCAAAGAAGAACCAACTGCCCTTCAGTAGATGAATGGATAAAAATGTGATGATATATTTACACAATGGAATACTACTCAGCCATAAAAAGAAGGAAGGCTCATCTTTTGTGACAGCATGGACGGACCTGGAGGGTATTATGGTAAGTGAAATAAGCCAGAGAAAGACAAATACCATATGGTCTCACTACTATGTGGAATTGAATAAACAAACAAAGTAGAAACAGTTTCATAGATACAGAAAACACTGGCAGCTGTCACTGGGGAGGGTGTTTGGGGAGCTGGATAAAAAAGGTTAAGGTATTAAGGAAAAAAAACTCAGACACAGACAACCATAAGGTGACGACCAGAGGGAAAGCAGGTTGGGGGAGGGTAGAAGAGGGTACCTAGGGACAAATTGTGACAGAAGGAGGCTTGACTTGGATGATGAACACACAATTCAATATACAGATGATATATTATAGAATTGTATACCTGAAAACTATATAATTTCATTAATCAATGTCACTCGAATAATTTACATTAAAATGGTGCAGGGTGGTGGGTAAGCAGCACAGGAACATGGCTGCAGTGGTTGCAGGGCAGCGGGAAGCATGTCATGATCACGGGGTTCCCAGAGAGGGCTGGGCCCGGGGACCACGCCCCTCACAGCGGCACGGTGGAGGGCAAGAAGGACAAGAAGCCTGTTTCCTTTGCTAATTAAAAAAGTAAACAAACAGTAAAATACAATTTATTTTGGAGATATTTCCATGTCAGTGCATTAGGAATCCCTTCAATATTTCTTAGGGCAGTATAATGTTTCATTGTCCAGACATACCATCATTTATTTGACCAGTCTCTTACCAAGGACTATTTAGGTCACTTCTGATACTTTTGTTAATATAAGAAACACTGATAAATTACCTTTTAGTTATGCCATTTCACATTTGTGCGTGTATATCTGTAGGATGAATTTCTAGAGTGTGTGTGTGTGTGTGTGTTAACATTATACTTTTGTACTCCGGTCAATAATACATCAAAGTTCATTTTCCCCTTCTGTCATGGGCATAGCACTTCACCACGCCTTCCAGATATTTGTCAGTCTGGTAGTTGAAAATGCCCTTTCAAAAGAATCTCAGTTTTCATTTCCTTCTTATATGAGAGACTTAGCAACTCTTTCTATGCTCAACATCTATTTTTATTTCTTTTCTTAGGAACTTCTTCCTTTGCTAATTTTTCCATTGCATAGTTAATCTTATGTGTGTTTTTTTTTTAATTTTAGGAGATGTTTATATAACTGGGAATTATCATGTTGCAAACTAATGTGTTATTAGGGGATATTTTACATAACTGTATTAAAAAAAATCCCAAAAGAGACTGGTTTAAATGTGGTAGAAATATGTTTTTCTCTTGTGATTCTACTAGGTACTGAGTCCATGTGTCCCCATATGGCTTGTCATTAATGGGCCCAAGGTGACACCTGCGATTGTTACTATGTCTAGACACCAAGACAAATGGAGAGGTCCAAAGGAGTCTACCCACATTTTTTTCATAGCAGCAGGGTATGAGGCCATACATGGTGATGGAAGGAGACTTGATTTGGAGTGAAGAAAAAATACAGTATACAGATGATGTATTATAGAATTGTACTCTTGAAAACTATATATAATGTTGCCCTGATTGGTATAGCTCAGTTGGTTGGACATCAGCCCACAAAGTTTAAGTTCGATTCCCAGTCCAGGTACTTACAAGAAGCAACCAATGAAGGCATAAATAATGGAACAATAAATCTTTGTCTCTCTCTCTCCCCTTCCACCCTCTTTCTTCCTTCCTCTCTCTCTCTAAAATGAATAAATAAATAAAAACTTTTTAAAAGACCCTATCCAGAAGCTCAGGGGTCTGGGAAATATAGCCTTTAGGTTGGCAGCCCTGTGTACAGTGAAACTAATGTTACAGGAATAAGCCCTGGCAGCTGTGAGTAGAGATGGTGCAGAGTGGTGGGTGAGTAGTGCAGGACCATGGCTGCAGAGGTCACAGGGCAGGGGGGAGCACATAGACGTCACAGAGTTCCTAGAGAAGAAGAGACTCTCGCAGAGACATGGAGGAGGAGGGCAAGAAGGGCAAGAAGCCTGGACTTGTGTGGACATTTAAGCAAGTCTTTCCCAAAGGTGAAAAGAACAGAGATAAGCAAGTCCACAAGAATGTGACAGAGCCTTGCCCTTGGCACATTGCGGTGCTGTCCCTGCCTGAGTGAGTGGAGTCTGACAGACTGCTGAGCGACGACTTCGAGAAGAAGGTGAAGTATTTAGGTCAGCTATCATCCATATGAGGATACCTAAACCCATCCGGGAGGACAGAGATCCTGCACTTCATAAATAATGCAAAGAGAGCCCATCAGCTCCCCAGATACCTGACCCAGGAGCACAGTGGAGGTCATTAGCCTGTCTGCCTACAAAGTCAAACTGGCCTGGAGGGACAGGGAGGACACCATCCTCAGGGTCCCTCCCCATCCCTGACATCGCGCCATGTCTTACATGCAGGGTGACACCTCGCACCCAGTGGTCCTGCAGACAGCACAGGACCCTGGTATCTCCCACAGCCAGAGTCTGTGTATGGAAAGTTCTAGAGGCCTCACCACAGACTCCCTATTGGAGAGTGCAGTGGGGCCTGGGGAGGCTTGCTGCCTGGTGATCCTGGCCAATGAGAACAAAATAGCTGCAGAGAAACTGCACTCCCTACCCAGGCAGGTCTTCTGGATTGTGTACCCGGTGTCCACCATTAACTTTCTGGACAGAGACACATTGGATGGGGCCTCAGCACCCACCCACCACCAACTGTCCCTCCACAGTGGTGATGATTCTGCCACCAAGGT
Source organism: Micronycteris hirsuta (assembly GCA_004026765.1). Lineage (NCBI taxonomy): Eukaryota > Metazoa > Chordata > Mammalia > Chiroptera > Phyllostomidae > Micronycteris > Micronycteris hirsuta. The sequence continues at coordinate 50,022 of PVJI01004754.1, read as the reverse complement.
GGACATGAAGGAGCTATGCACAATGGACACCAGCACCTTTTCCATCCCTGAGTGCGTGCACGCAGTCAGCGTCTCACCTTGTCCTGCATGGCCATGCCAAGACATTCCATGATAGCGAGCTGAGCACCATGGATGCGGAGCTGCTGCAGGATGACATGTCATACTGCAAACCAAGCTGCCCTCACAGTTGATACAGTAGTTCACGGCACTGCTGCATGAATCATAAGGAGAAAACTCCTTTCAAATTAAGAGTGTTATAATATACGACCCTGGCTGGCATGGCTCAGTGGATTGTGTGCAGGCCTGCAAAGCAAAGGGTTGCCAGTTCCCAGTCAGGGCACATGCCTGGGTTGCGGGCCAGATCCCAAGTAGGGGGTGTGCGAGAGGCAACTATACATTGGTATTTCTCTCCCTCTTTCTCTTTCCCTCCCCATCTCTCTAAAAATAAATAAATAAATAAAATCTTTAAAAAATAAAATAAAATGCGTTTAAAAATCTGTTTAAAAAGTTTACTTCAGTGTGAAAAAAAGAATTAAGTGCATACTTGTTATGGGGGACAATTATCAATTTGACACAAATTAGTTAAAACTTTTCCACTTAGTCCTTTTGCCTTTGCTTATTGTGAATTGTGTCTTGTGAAATGGCCATTTATTTATGTATGTGTATTGATCATTTTTATGGTTTCTGGACTTAGTGTCACCTTTAAAAGTACCTTTTCCATTCTGTCATTATCCTTTGAAAATCTATCATTTCTTCTAGGAAATATTATAGGAGTGATGGCAGCCGTGGCGGCAGCAGTCCCTGCTGTTCTTACCTCTCCTTCCCTGCCTTGTTCCTCCTCTTTTGACATTTGAAATTTATAATATTATGTTAGAATAATATGTAATATTATAAATTTATAATATTAGTTTCATTGTTGGTCAAAATGCAGGACACTGGAAATAACATGTATGTTCTATACTTTGACATTATATATCCATGCAAATTCTAGTCCCAAATATTTTCTGAGATTTATTCCATTAGCAGGATCATTCTTCATGGACAAGTTTCAAGACATTCTGAACTCCACTTATTTGTTTACTGTATTTCTGTCCTCAATCTGTTGCTCTTTGGAAATATAAAAGACCTGGTACAGTGTAAGAAAGCACACATAATAGTTTAGGGCACAGGTGGCAAACACAAGGCCCGCGAGCCGAATCCGGCCCTCCACCTTGTTTTATCCGGACTGGCACCTTGTTTCTACCCGGCAGCAGCACCGAGCTCCTTACCCCTAGTTAAGGAGCAGTTACATGGATACAGTCCTACAGTTACATTCGGCCCTTTGAAGGCCACTGCGAGGCTGATGTGGTCTCCGGTGAAAATGAGTTTGACACCCCTGGTGTAGGGAAAGATACAGGAAAGAGGGCTTGCACTGATCATTAAATTGAATTAATATTTGAAATAAAAGTAATATATTTTTAAAAGGTGATTTAATGACTTGGAAAATTTAATTACAGTGGTATGATTTAATTAAAGTGCCAAAAAAACATTGGTATCATCAGAATTGATTTGTGAGCACCCTTGCAATTTCAGATTGATGAAGCTACAACAGGAGATAAAATAATTTTTCCCTCTAGTAAAGAGTCAAAGAAATGAACCTGTGATACAAAAATATATAATAACTTGACACTGTGCGTGCCTCCTCCTCCTTCTCCTCTTTCTCTCTCTCTCTCCCTTTTCCCTTCTCTTTTGCTTTCCTTTCGTATTTCCATCTATTCCCCTTTTCCTCTTCGATTTTGTGCTGATTTCCTACTTTAGTCACACACTGATTATTCTGATTTCAGAAATTAAGTTCTGTATTTTCCCCTTGTGTGACAGAGAAGAAGGTGAAACTAATTCTCATCAAACATCTCATTACCACTCAAAAGAACAATTTGGTCTCATTTCTTAAAGATTATGTTTGCTATTACATGTCAGTGATACATTAAGAAAATGTATCTTAATGCAAGCATGAATGTAGTTAAATTATAACTTATTTCCAATGTCAGTGAGTTGACTTATGCTAATCTTGGCTTTGAAGTCAACCAAAGTGGTATAGATTCTAATGTTTCACTCTTATTTATGGGTCCAGTATTTAAAAATATATTTATAATATTTAAATGTCAATATTCTGCTTATTTTTATCATGCTAAAATATGTATAATATAAAAATTACCATTTTATACATTTCCAGTTGTAGTGTTGGTGACATTAAATATATCCACGTTGTTGCACAACCATATCCTGTCTCCAGAACTTTTTCATCTTCCCAAGCTGAAGCTGTATATGCATGACGCTATAATTCCCCAATACCTACCCCCCTAGACCCTGGCAACCACCATTCAACTTTCAGTTTCTGTGAATTTGAGTTCTCTATGTGCTTTGTATAAGTGGAATCATATACTGTTTGTCTTTTTGTGACTGGCTTATTTCCTTAAGCACCATGCTTTGAGGTTCATCCATGTTATAGCTTGTGTCCGAATTTTCTTCTTGTAAGGCTAAATGACATTCCATTTTGTGTGTATATCACATTGGGTTTATTCTTTCATTGACATATACTTAGTTTGCTTCCACCTTTTGGCTGGTTTGAATAATGCTACTATGAAGAAGGACACACAAAGATGTGTTTAAGTTTTTCCTTTTAATTTTTAGGGTATATAACCAGAAGTGAAATAGCTGAATCATATGCTAATTCTAAGTTTAATTTTTGAGAAACCACCATACTGGTTTTTTGATGTTGGCTGCACCCTTTTACATTCCCACCAGCAGTGCACAAGGGTTCCAAGTTCTCCACATCCTTGTCAACACTTGTTACTTCTTGTGAGCTTTTAAATTGCATACCGCATAGAAATCTCTAAGACATACGCCAGGGACCACACGTTTTTGGGCAAACTTGAAGATGAAGACTATTTGAATGACCAAAATACAATGTAACTGCAATGCTTTATGGGTTCATGCAATTATATAGTTTTTTGTAGATTGACCTGCACAGTTTCCACCTATGAGATCGCTTCATTCGATGTGGACAAGACAGTGTGTTGACATCTAAGGTCCATAACAGATGGCGCGTGAAACACGAGAAAACTCGTGAGTGGTCCTTAATAGATGGCGTACGAAACATGAGAAAACTCGTGAGCCGTCCTTAAGTTGTTAATCTTCTAGGATGGTTATATATAACCATCCTAGAGGAGTGAAGTGGCATTTCATTCTGGTTTTGATTTTCACCTAATAATTAGTGATGCTGAATATCTTTTCATGTACTTAGTGGCTATTTGTATATTGGAGAAATGTCTGGCCCGACTTGTTGTACATTTTCAAATAGCATCATTGCTTTGTTTGATTTTGTTGCTGTTGAGTCGTGGCAGTTTATATATTCTGGAAACTAACCCTGTATTCAGTGTGTGACTTGCAAATATTTTCTCTCATTGTGCGGGTTACCTTTCGCTCTGTTGATAGTGTCCTTTGGTGTATATATTTTTTTAAATTTTGATATAGTCCAATTTATCTACTTTTGTGGTTATCATTTATGCTTTTGGTGTCATTTCCAAAATACAATGTGGAATCCAGTGTCAAGAAGCTTTTCTCCTATGTTTTCTATGAGTTTCAGCTCTGACATTTATGTCTTTGACCCATTCTGAAGGATTTTTTGTATATGATGTATGGGAAGGATCCAAGTTTATTCATTTGCACAGGCATATTGTTTTCCCAACACGATTTGTTGAAAAGGCTCAAGCTTATCTTTGTGTCTGTTTCCAAGTCCTATAGATGAAAAACTTCATCCCCTCATGCAGTGATTTCTGGGGTTTTTTTATTTGTTTTTTGGGAAACTTTTAAATCAACTTTAGAGATAAAGAACTGTATTGTGTAGTAGTGAATTTTAGACATGCAGTAAGCTATCCTTCAATGACACAACCAATTATTGTCACAAATGCTACTCTCATCTCTCAACTCTGTCTGTCACCATTACCCCAACACTGAAGTGTTAAGAGAAGAAATGAGAGGGAAAAATGATATATAGGTTGGTAGGTATGCAGGAAGGCAGTCTGAGAGAGGCGCTTGTATTATTGATCGGCACTGCCTTCGTCTTATATTAGTGAAGAATCCTAAACCACATAGATATTCAGATTACACAGTCTTAAGAATGGACCTGGGTACATAAAAAATAGTAAATAAATAAAAATAAAATAGACATTTTTAGTTTGACAATGCCTGTTTTTCGAGCCAGAAGGATCGCTTCTTTGCATTACTTGCAGACTGTCACACAGAAGATACCGTAGCTTTTGGAGGCATGCGCGTAGACAGGGCTTCTTTGCTGTGTTCTTACTCCACCTGTGCTTGCACTAGAAACAACATATTTGTGGGGAGGGAAATGGAGATGAAATGGGCAATGAGCCAGAGTTCCATCAGCAGGACATGAAGACAAGCAAAGCTCAGAATGACTGGCAAACTGCTGCTGAAGTGGAGCACAATCAACATCGGCACTCAAATATAATTTAAAGTTGCTTTTAATTTTTAGGGTATATAACTAGAAGTGAAATTGCTACATCATATGCTAATTCTATGTTTAGTATTTGAGAAAGCACCATAATGTTGTTTTTTTTAAAGATTTTATTTATTTATTTTTAGGGAAGGGGAGGGAGGGAGAGAGAAAGAGAAACATCCATGTGTGGTTGCCTCTCACATGTCCCCTACTGGGGACCCAGCCTGCAACCCAGGCAGTTGCCCTGACTGGGAATCAAACCAGTGGCCTTTTGGTTTGCAGGTTAGCACTCAATCCACTGAGCCACACTTGCCAGGGCACTGTACTGTTTTTTTACAGTGGCTGCACCATTTTACATTCCCACCTGCAGAATCTTTCCTCTTTGGCCAAATGCCCAAGAGGAAAGATTCTGCAGGTAAGTTGAAATGGTCCAGGGGATGATGAAGGAGCAACAAGAGGTGGCTATCATAGATTTTGCCTGAGCAGGAGCTTTGTATACTCTGAGCAAACACACCTGTGGCAAGCCAAGAGAATAGGAAGTACATTAACCTCGGAACAGTTAGGTATATATTTTGAAATAATAGAAACATACATATTTAAAATTATTTCCTGATGTGAAAACAGGCAATGTGCCAAGTGACAAAACCTAGATATTGAACATAAAGGTCAAAAAGATACAGATTCAAACTCTGGTCATCCTTCTCCCTGCCTGTATCACCGTGCCCAAGTTATATTTTCTTTATCTATAAAATGGCAGGAAGCATTTTTAGAGTACAAAATAATAACCCAAGCTGAGAGACGTAAAGCTTGCTGTACAGTGTCTGGCCTGTACATGAAAGATAATTGACATTTGTTGTTGTGGTGATGGTTTCCAGACAAACAAGAGGATTGTGTCAGCGTGGTAACAAAGAGTGAATTGCGTATGAACTGACCTTTCAGTCACAACCAAGTTGAAGTGGATCAGCCGGTACAGTGCAATTTATATTGTGCACAAGTACAGAAACAGGATCACCAGGAGCCTCAAACGGAAGACTAAAAATTAACTTAACATAGTTAAAATAGCATCCACTTAAAACATTTTTTCAAGTGCCTGTTCTTAAGTGGCAGAATATAGAAATGGCAAAGGTTAAGTCCCATTGAGTATGTAACGTGTACATTTTGCGCTGTGGATCCCCATGTGGGCCATGCTGCCCTGGTTTGTAAAGCTTAATTGAAGTATTTCAACTTTTCATCTTTTGAAATAATTTGGGTTTAGATTTGTCTTTCCTATATTACTATGTATCCCTTAAAGATGCCTGTATTGCAATTAGCCCTCCATCAGTTATGTGTTAGAATCCAAGATTTTCTCTAAGACTTAAATACGAATAAAGAGTAAAGTAACCAAAGCCCAGAATCTTTAAAAAAATTCAATGATAGAGCAGTCAGTGCCAATTAGAAAAACACTGTAACCTTACCTTAGGCTTCTATTTTGGTAAATGTTAACATTTAACCTGTTGCTAACATTAATGCCACTATTTCAATAGTTACCCTTTTGTGTATAGTGCGTAAGTGTTTCAAAACGAACTTCCCATTTGATGAAGCCGACTTGAAAAAATGTTTATAAGAACACACGTGTCCATTTCAATACCAATTTAAATTCAGAGCAAAGGAGCATAGCCTCTTGCAATTGCTGCGATATACAGTGACAGAGAGTAACTTCAAATGCTGAATTATCCAATGCCCAGCACGTCTTCTGTGCCTGCCAGTAAAATAAGCAATGAGGACAATGAGGACAATCTGGAAAGGGCGCCCCCAATGGCCACCGCATTTAGCATGTTATTTTCATCTAACTCCTCCTTCCACAGATGAACACTTCACACTCGAAAACCTGGACCCATCCGAATTCTGAATATGTTGACTAAAGAGGTATTTGGGACTTGAAGGTTTTCCTCAGGATTACACTTATGGGAATTTCCGACAGTGGCTTGAAAGGCTCTCAGTGAGTCATTGGAAGCTTTAAAAGTAAGATCCCTGGTGTCACATAGAATTGTATTTAACTGGATTCCTTAGACGAAAAACAAGGTAGAACTTGCATCCATTCCAAAACTGAAGATGAGAGTGACATTTTTGCTGCAGAGTTCTAGTGTGGCTAAATGAGAATTACAGCTCAGTGGTCTTATTTGGGTTGATACTGAATGCTCTTGTCACCGAGGCTTACAGCTTCTCTCGTAGGCGATCATTGTCATCACCCCATGCTACAAGCAAACCAGTTCCATTTGCAGCACACAGATAGGGTGCGGCCAGTGTAGGTTTACAGTTCTCAGTATGCAAAACACAGTTTCTTCTTGTGTTATTAATTATTGTATTTTGTACAAACAATTATAAACATACTTTTGGCCTGTCCTGCATTGTATTTATAAGCAGGGAGACCTTCTAGGGAAGTGGTATCCTTGGGCTTCGGAGGCCGTGTTGGGAAAGGCTGTTCTGGCTCACAGGGTGTTTTTTCCTTGCTGAAATTATTTGAAAGGTTTTTTTGGATAGTAACTTCATGGAGTTTAATGGTTACATTATGCATGTATTCATCTGGGTGCCTCTGACATGTCAGTGTTTTTCATCTCTGTCAGCCTCGCCCTCAGGTACCCATTCTAACATCTTGATTCCTTCTGTGCTTGCTTTGGGAGAAATGGTTGTGATGACAAGTTCTGAACAAAACTTAACAGCTGGATACCGGAAGGTCTTGCACTCCTTATGAAATTGGGGATCAATATATATCCTTCTTCGAAAGCAATCCCTGCACTGGCAGTAGAAGCATTCTCTTCACTACAACAGCTGCCGTTTAGTTCTTCTGCATTAGATGGTGAATTCAAGGTCACATTCTTTTTAAAGATTTTATTTATTTTTATAGAGCAAGAAAGTGAGGGAGAAAGAGAGGGAAACATCAATGTGTGGTTGCCTCTCGTGTGCCCCCTACAGGGGACCTGGCTCACAACCCAGGCATGTGCCCTGACTGGGAATTGAAGCAGCAACCATTTGGTTCATAGGCTGGTATTCAATCCACTGAGCTGTGCCAGCCAGGGTCAAAGTCACATTTTTATCACCACTTTGGTGTGATAGTTCCTCAAGAGGGCAGCAGGAGAAGTCCATTGTGCAAGCCGCCCAGTGGCCAGTTAGACACTGCCCTGCAAGCAGCAACTGGAGCAGTTGCCTCCTCCAAACATCCCCCGAGGATGTCACGGGCATGAGCTGGGTGCCAGGAGGCCCAGATGGGTTTTCCCTGCACCTCTACCATCTGCCAACATCCCCGATGTGTCTGTCTACATTTGGAAGTTAGGGAATAGGCCAAAAGACCAGTAGTCCAGGGGTTAGAACTTGGTAGGGAAAGAAACATGCCAGCAAATTCGAGGTGCAGCCTGAGTCTTTGTCTTCTGCAGCTTGGTCCCTGCAGAGCGAGAAAGAGACGTTGGTAGCACAGACAGCTTTGCCTATCCCGTGACTGGAATCATGTCAGCTCTCTGCTGTGTTGTTACCAATTGTAAGCTTTCCAACTTAGACAAGCCTCCTACTTCAGTGTGACTGAATGGGCTAGGTTTTCCTTTATGGCCATATTCTAATATTTCACAAAGTCAGCCACTAAAGGATTCAAATACTGTATTTGATCTTTTTAAATAGTCATTGCCAGTAATGGCATTGTTTCTGCACCTGCCTTATTATGCTACTCCGAATTTTCTTAGTTCTTCCAGAAGCTAACTCTGATGTGAATTTCAGTTTGCCCAATAGTTATTCAGGGAAGGCCCAGGGATCAGACCCCATGTAAGGAAGAGAACAAAACAGAAGAAGTCCAGTTGTTTGTGATATCGAGCCTTCGCTGTCACCCCAGGGTGGGGGGCTCTGGAGAGCCAGAATCAGCGTGTCCTGCTTCCATCAGTCACGGGGTTTGGGCAGACCTGGGAAGGGTATGCCTTTGGAAAATGTGTCTCTTTACAGTAGAGGCATTCCCTGAAGGGGATGACAGGTGAAAGCTGGGGCAAAGTGTCCTTCCTTGAAGAAGGAGTTTGGTGGGTCATTGCATTCATCACAAAAGTAACACTGAAAATTTGACACACCAAAAGACAGCCTAACTTGTCATAGTTCTGGTTTATTGGTTTCCAAAGATATTTTGCAAACTGTCATCTTGATTCTTGCAATTAAAAACAAAGTACTCCTTAGTTTAGAGGTAGAGCTATGTTTCATTATGAAGTACTGCTTTGTTTTCTTTTAATGTTGTCATTGATTTAATGATACAAATAGATACTGACATCCACGATTTTAAGTCTATTACCTGTGTGTCCTCCAAGGATATAGAGCCTCATTCTTTTTATTTATGGATATATAAAAATAATGACAGACAAAATAATGAGGTTCTGATTAACTTAGAATTAATGTTCAGTTGAATATTTCATTAGTTTGCTCTTGAAAAATATCCTGCATTTGTGTGGCTTTGGAGACTATGTTTTGGAATGTATGTTTTCCTCTTTTAAATATGACTGCCTGAATATGGCTTCTGTTATTCATTTGATGATCATTAGCAAATGCTAGACTAACCTAGTGCCCTATAGACCTATTTATATAAAGCTTGTTGCCTTGGTGACTGCTTCTCATTTAGAAAATAAACCTTGTTGGGGGTAAAAGAAGGGTAGTGGCCCAAGGAATTCTTGCCATGTTAAGAGCCTGTTTGCTAGGAGTGGAAAGGGGAAAACAGGAAATAATTCTTTAGACTCACAGTAATTCTTAGTAGCTCTTCCTGGGTCAGGTTATTAAAGAATCAGTCATGTGGCAAAAACTGAGTTTGCCTTAGGGTTTTATAATAATTTATGACAGTCACGGTTTCATACATTTGCCAAATAAACTGTGCTCAAAAAAGGAGTGACCATAAAAATTGAGCAAAAAATCATTACTCTTTGCTACCAAATAAAACCATCAACCCAATGTCGTATCACATTTAAGGAAGATATGGCAGAATCTCTTAGCTTTAGTCAGTGATTTTGAATGAAGAGATTTTATTCCTTCTTAATTAACTTAAACTTCAAAATTGGTAGCAAGTTTTGAATGTAGAGAAAAAGAAATTTTACTAACTAAATGTTGCATGTTAAAATGCATTTTGACATTTGAAATGAAATTCTTTCATTTGGTAATGCAGTCATGAAGGAGCTTTGAAGGCTGAGATAATTATTTGATTGAAGTTTTCTCAAGCAGTGAAATCAACCGCGTGGCAAGAAATGGATTGTTTCCTTCGGTGTGCATGGTAGGACCGTTATAATGTAGTTAATTCTTATGAGGAGGCAGTTGAATGAAGTCAATGATTCCTTTCTATACCAAATGATTTTTGTAGACTGTGTTAGGGAAGGTCATAACGTCATTAGCGTGAGGAAAATAATCATCAGGAACCCACGGCAGGGTTATCTAGCAGGTACTAGCTGTATTTCATCATGAATATGTTCCCTTTCTCCTCCAGAAGGGGATGAGTTAGGATTTGAATCTGGTGTTTGAGTGTTGACCCAAAAGTATTTTTAAAGAGCTCATATGTTGATAAGTGATTCGTATAAATAAAAGTATCAGTAAGTCATTTGGTACCACAGAATGACTTCAATATTCTAGAGAGTGAACGTTCAGATTCCCAAATGCACCGGGCTTTGTTTTACTGTAGTCAGTTTTACATGTTGTCAGTTCAGGTGATGAAGTTTATGCAGAAATGGCTAGTGGTTAACAATTTCTCTTGGCCAAATATTAGTTTAATTTGTTAGTGTTATTTTTCACTGTAGTGAACTTAATATGAAATTCATTTTATCAGTGTTTTTCCATACACACACACACACATACACAGACGTGTGTATTTATAATATTTTTCAGAGACTCCTGTCTCTTTTCATTTTAAATCTTTATAGTATACCTGAGAGAATTTTTGCAACAAATTTAAAATTGCAAAAAATAAATACTCTAAGGATGTGGGAGGAACTAGGAAAATACATGATTTGCATAGTTACAGTATTACTAGATATAATATTTAATATATTCCCAATATTTTTACTATGATTTAGAGTATGACTTGTGAAAAACTGTACTCAGTAAATATCTCTATGGAAACATCTGATTATACAGCCCAGTTTTTGTCATTGCTACATATTTTCTTGAAAATTTTCATGTCCTGTAAGAGACATACCCAGATCCCCCATTTCTTAGTGCTAATGTGGTATCCTGCTATGTCAAGTGTATCAGTTAGTTACGTGAAAATTACAAACAAATTTTAGTACCTACAGACAACATTGTTTTTCTCCCTCCCACCAAATGTGTGTGACTGTTGGCGGCACTAGAGGGCAGCTCTCCAAGCAAAGGTGCTTGAACTAACATGTGTTACCATGAGTACCATGGCATAGGAGGGACAAGGTCAAGAATGCCCTTTGTATATTCTGCTTGCATTTTGTTGGTAAAAGCAAATTTTGCAGTCTCACCTAACTTCAACTGAATGGAGGGGTTATATCTGCTCTAGTCCCAGGGGGGAAGAAAGATGGAGGTAATGACGGAACCACGCTGTCTCTCATGTCGAACATCTTCCGTTTCAGTGGCACATACAATGACTTCCGGGAAAACAGATAATAACTTTGTGATTATTTTAATACATGTGCTATTTGATGAGGATACCACATAACATTTGTAGTCATTTCTCTGAAGCTGTTTGGCTAGTTTTTGTTGAAGTGATGATGCGGAAGAACCAAATGCACATAGGCTCTTTGAAGGGGACAAAGAATCATAGAAAGAGTTGTATTTGTTTGTTTGTTTTTTAATATGGCATAGCCTACTTTGTTCTTCATGGGAAAACACCTGTTTTTCACTTTTTTCCTTTATTTTTATTGTTGACACTATTGCAAATGTCCGCACCTTTCCTATCCTTTGTCCCCCTCTTCCCGGCTTCCGCTCCCCCTTCCTTCTGGCCATCCCCACACTGTTGTCCATGTCCATGGGTCATGCATATATTTTATTTTGTTAATCTCTTCACTTTCTTTAATCCAGATGGGGAGACACCTATTAAATCACAGTGAATCAATCTGGGAAATATAAAAAGAAGCCATGTTTTAGCAGCACTGACATATTTCATTTCCAGCAGAACAAAATGCATTTTATGTTACGAATAATAATAATATGGATAGAGGATATCAGGAAGAACTGTCAGGAACCCAAAGATGATGCATACTCACTATATGCATTGTGTATTTAATCAACTATTGTAGACTAACTGTAAGCAGTACATGGATTTAAAGTCAGACACACCTCAATTGCTGCTTGACAATTTTGACTTTAGCTGTGCTACTAAAGCTCTCTGCATCTCAGAAGCTGCATCTGTAAAATAACAATGAGCTATTTGCACAGTTATTGTGAAGACTGAACAAAATGTCATATAAAGCCCTTATTACAGAGGCTAAAATATTGTACACCTTCACTAAATCTGAAATGTGACAACTGATCACATACTATGGAAAATATTCTGATTTCTTTGCAAGTCTGTGGCAAATAAACTTGGAACATACTACCTGATTAGGTAGTTCTTTCATATTAGGCAAACTTCCTCTACTTGTGTAAAGACATTATGCTGTTCTACACAAGAAGAAAAGAAATGTAAAAGTTGCACATAATAATATTAGCTCCATATTTTTGTTTCTTTTTGTCATTTAGGCACTGTACCAGGTCCTTAACATATATTAGCTCATTCTGTGTCCAGAAGAATACTTTGAGGCTGGCTTTATTTGCCCAATTTACTGAGTAGAAAATTGCAATACTACATGTACTAACAGTAGGCAGTGAAATTGTATACATCTATTTTATTGCTAAAATGCTTAATTCTATTCTTTAAGAGTAAAAAGTACACCAAAGCCAGATCTGAAGCGAGAATTAGATGCTAATGTCAGAAAGTAATGTGGAAAGCTAGGGCACCTAAAATTATGCTTGAAAATCCTTAAGGTGGCCCAAATTATAGCATGAGAAGAGGTTCACACTCATAGATACACATTAGGCAAGACAGAGGCTAAGGGCCAAAGTCTCCAAGGAAACTGCAGATCTTTTCTCCTGGTTCCTCTGGGGAAATAGACGTTATCTATTGGGAAGGTGGACATACTTAAGAGCGTTATGCAGGTTGATCTCTCTCTCTCTCTCCCCCCCCACCCTCCCTTCCTCTCACCCTCCCTCTCCTCCCCTTTCATCTCTTCCTCCCTCACTCTTCCCCTCCCCCCACACCCATTTCTTTCATGTCCCTGCATAAGTTCACTAAGATATTTGAACACTATATAGTATATTAATGATGCATCAAAGATAAATGACCATAGTGCGAATGACAGAAAACCTGGAATCTACTTTAAATTCTTTTTCACTGTATTAATATCCAGCTGAGTCTACTTTCATATCAAGTTCTTAGAATAGCAAAATAAAAGAAATTGTCACCATGTCATTTTGTATATCACCAAAAGCAGTGGACCTCAATGCCTGCTTTTCTTACTCTTATGCCCCCAACGCTAATGTTTTGTATTATTTATTGATGTAATCGATGTAATCATTTTAATGAACATTAACCTTTGAGAAGTTGGGAAACCAAAGTGGGTGGCTCCACTCAGTGTATGCGAAATAAGTGGGAGGTGAAGTCGGGGTGAAACCACCAGCTTGACAAGAAGGAAACTGTTTTTAGAAGAAATTGTTTTAAATTTTAATAACCATGCTCAAAATAAAGGTATGGAAGCTCTTGGGCATTTTTGGTGCATACAATAAAGAAGAAGAAAATTGCCATTGAAGTAAATGTTGAAAATGGCACCACAAAATGCTGTATTTATTTTCTTTATTCAGCAGGCTGACTTTGTGTGTTTTAGTTTTAAAAGCACATTGTAAAAAGTAAGAGGTTACATAAGTTTAATGCCAATATTTGTTCCCCATCTATTTTTCTTATGAGAACTAAAATTTAGCTGTGAATTGTGGTATTTTGTGTTTGGGGTTTCAGCATTTATGACAAGGAAGGGAATGACGTCCAAACCAAGAATCAGACGCTACAATTCCACAGAAAAATCTAGGGCACATGAATGCTTTAGGCTGGTTCAATTTCTGGTGTTTCGTTGTCTTTGAAAATATTTGGCAGGTAAAACAAAATAAGGAAAATGGCCTTATAAAAATTGGCCATGTTTTATATAAATATCGAATCTTGTGTTCTATACCTGCAACTAATATGGGCCAATTATATGTCAATTAAAAATCATGATATGAAGCTTTTTGGTTCTTAGTTTCCTTCCTTTTCATAGTAAAGGAATGATTTAGGAAAGATTGTTATTTGGAATTCCATAAGTAAAGGAATAGTAAAATCTTTGTCTCTTTGACCTTTATTATGGATAGTAGTGAGACTTACCAACAGCAAAGGAGACCATCAACAAAATGAAAAGACAAGCAACTGAATGGGAGAACATATTCACCAATGATACATCTGATAAAGGATTAATATCTAAAATTGTATAGAGAACTCTTACAGTTCAACACCAAAACAAACAATTCAGTTGAAAACTGGGCATAGGATCTGAATAGACACTTCTCCAGAGGACATACAGATGGCCCGAAGACATATGAAAAGATTCCCAAAGGCGCTAATCACCAGAGAAATGCAAATTAAAACCACAGTGAGATATCACCCCATACCTGTCAGAATGACTATCATTAACAAATCAACAAATAACAAGTGTCAGCAAGGATGTGGAGAAAGGGGAACCCTAGCACACTGTTGGTGGGAATGCAGACTGGTGCAGCCACAGTGGAAAACTGTATGGAGATTCCTCAAAAAATTAAAAATGAATTGTCTTATGACACAGTGATTCCACTTCTGGGTGTATATCCTAAGAAACCTGAAACACTAATTCGAAAGAATATATACACCCTCGTGTTCATAGCAGCATTATTTATGGGACCTAAGCTATGAAACCAACTCAAGTGCCCATCAGTAGAAGAGTAGCTGAACAAGTTGTGGTACATTTATACAATGGAATACTACTCGACCACCAAAGAAATGAAATCTTACCATTCGTGACAGCATGGATATACTTTGAGGGTATTATGCTCAGTGGAAGAACTCAGACAGAGAAAGACAAATACGATATGATTTCACTTATATGTAGAATCTAAAGAACAATATAAACAGACAAAACAGAAACAGACTCATAGATACAGAGAGCAGACTGTGGTTGCTAGAGGACAGGGGAGCTGGGGGACTGGCTGAAAAAGGTGAAGGGTTTGAGAAGTACAGGTTGGTAGTTACAGAACAGTCCCAGGGATGGAAAGTACAGCCTAGGGAATATAGATAACAGTATTGTAATAACGATGTATGGTGCCCGGTGGAGACTGGAAATAATTGGGAGGCCGCTACGTAAAGTACGTGAGTGTCTAACCACTGTGTTGTACACCTGAAACTAATACAAAATAATATTGAATCTAAACTCTAATAAAAAAAGAAATCTTAAAATTTTTTAAAAGAAATTGAGGTCCTAAAAAAAAAAACAAAGGAAGAATGAAAGAACGGATATATTCTCTCAATGGGATGTAATTGCACCCTTCTCTTAATCCCCTTCATTGTGCTCATATATTTTATGTATAAGAGTATTAATATTCTGCCTTGTATGTAACAATAAAGACCATGTCTTACCTAAAAAAAGGAAAATACTGCTTACATATGTAAGTCTCTGATCTGATCTTCAGCTACTTTTATTTGCAGTCATCTTTTAGGCAAGTGATTGCTTATTGGTTTAGATGTTTTCCTCTCTACCTATACGTACTTACTGAAAGTCCACATGGACAATAACGGGGGAGGAGAGGCGGGAGGGAGGTGGGGAGGGCTGGGGGGTTGGGCTGGGGTGGGGGTAAAAGGGAGAAAACTGTACTTGAACAATTAAAAAATAAATAAAAAAAAGAGTCCACCAAACAATGTCTTCACATACCCACCTTTCATTTATTCCTATTTCATCCATGCGCAAGTGAAAGTGAAGATGCACTGACTTCCTAGCTCCTAAAATAAACTGTAAATAACAATGTGAAGTTGAAGGCATTTCACAAAACAAAATCTATGACTCATAATGTTTGGTTTATTTTTGTTTTCCAGAGACTTTTCTGTCTTCAGATTTGTAAAATATTTAAAACGTCACAAATAAAACATATTAAATATCTCTGTATTTGTTTTCTCTTTGAGTATATTTACTTTTTAATTTTTGTTGTTCAATTACAGTGGTCCCCATTCCCCCCATTACTCTCCCCTGCCCCACCCACCCCCAGCCTCCCACATTCAAGCCCCACCACCACCACCCCCGTTGTCTTTAAAGGACTGTTTGAGTATATTTACAAAGTTTGTTTCTCTTCTGGAAGTTCAGAACCTCTCAAAGCATAATGTTCTTAATTGTTTTATTGTATTTTGTTGATACTTTCCCATTATTATGAACTAAATCTTGTTAAAATATATTACTGATATTAGTGTTTAGTCTGGAAGAAACTTTCTGGGGCAGAATACATTTTCTGGGAGTATTTTATCATGAAGGAGTGGGTTTTAGGTGTCACTGCAGATAAAGTTGAATTACTTTGATTTTCTTTTTAGGTTGACTCACTCTTCATGAAAACTCTTTTGATAGGCAGTGACATCTGCTAGAAAAGTGGCAAAATGCTGCTTGCAGTTGATACACCAAACGAACAAAGATAGCTCTGGAGGACACGAGTCGCACTCAGAGCAGTGCGTGTCAAAATAGCAAATGTTTCTCTACCTATTTATTTCCTGCCCCCGCCCCTTCATCCTAAAGTGAGGAAGGCAACTGATTATTCAACATGCATTTGCATCTTTTTGTTCTTCCATATCACTGGGAATTGAAACCCAGACTCACTAGATGAAGCCTAGAAAAATGAGCTTTACTTTTCTCTCTCTTCTATATTTATATACATAAAATTTAAATATTGTGTTTGTTTATATTTATATTTAACATGTATGTGTTTATGTATTATGTATGCACATATACACTTGTGCATGTATGTATATGTTTATATTTGTATGTGCATAATGATGTGTATGTGCATGAATGTGTGTGTCTTGATAAAGTGTAAAAGTCAGTGCTCCAAAGAGAAGTGATAAGTACTATTTATTGGACAGACTTCAGTTTCCAGGCTGTATGGATCAAAATTTCTTCTCAGGTCCTGGCTGGTGTAGCTCAGTGGATTGAGTGCGGGCTGGGAACCAGAGGGTCCTGGTTCTATTCCCAATCAGGGCACATGCCTGGGTTGCGGCCAGGTCCCCAGTGAGGGCCATGTGAGAGGCAACCATACATTGCTGTTTCTCTCCCTCTCTGTCACCCTCCCTTCCCCTCTCTCTAAAAATAAATAAAAATAAAATCTTTAAAAAAAATTCTTCTCAGATAATCTTGAGAAAAATCATAATAGAACTTATTTTCTAGCTAGGTGGTGAAGTTCCCTTAAAGGAAGAGTTCCTTATTTCCCCCCAGCTTCATTGAGATATAATTAACATCAAACACCGCGTATGTTTAAGGGGTACCATACCTGACTATTCAATATGTGTATATATTGCAAAATGATTAGCACAATAAAGTCAATTAATGCATCCATAATCTCACAGACGTACATTTGTGTGCGTAGTAAGAAGAGAACTTTTAAGATTTACTCTCTTAGCGGCTTTCAAATATACCATACAGCATTATTAAGTATAGTCAACATGCTGTACATTACTTCCCCAGAACTTACTCATCATGTAAGTGGGAATTTGTGCACTGGAAGAACCTCCACCCTTTCCCCCTGTTCGCGAACCCACCCCTGGCAGCCGCCAGTCTACTCCCAGTTTCTATGAGTGTGATATTTCTAGATGCCAGACATAAATGAGATCACACAGTATTTGTCTTTTTCTGTCTGACTTATTTCACTTAGCATAATACTCTTAAGGTTAATCCATGTTGTCACAAGTGGCAGGATTTCCTTTATTTCCATGAGTGAAAAAATATACTTTTTTCTCTTTCTATTGATTTGTCCACAGGCATTTAGATCGCATCCCAGGTCTTGGCCATGGTCGATAATGCAACAGGGCTACAGTGAACGTGGTAGTAGAGATATCTCTTTGAGGCAGTGATTTCATTTCTTTCAGGTCTTTTTTAGTTTTATATGAAATTTAAGATTGTTTTTCTATTTCTGTGAAAAATAGCATTATAATTTTGATAGAAACTGAAATTTATTAACCCTACTGAATGTGAACTAAGTGTGAGACTAGGCATTTTACATGTTCATATTTTATCTTCGCAGGTGTAGGGTGAGAAGTATAATTGAGGGTCGAGAAATGATGTAACTTCTTCAAGTGGCAAAAGTGTGGAGTGTCTACTCTGTTCTAGGTGCAGTTTGAGTCTCTAGGGATAAAACATCAGTAAACTAAACTGAAACAAAGATACATTCCCGTTTTATGGAGCTTTTGATCTAGTTGAAGGTTATTTAAAATAAAATAAGTGATATTTATAGTATGTTAGATGGTGATAACTGCTGTAGAGAGAATCAAGCAGGGAAGGACGATAGGATGGCTTGAAAAGTGAGGAGGTTCATTCTAAATAGTTAGGAGATGAGTATTATTTGAGATAAATAATGCTAATTGCCAAGACAGAGTTACCACAATCAAGTATTATTTGTCTGATTGTAGTTTGGGCAGCTCTCCTCTATCTCCTAGTTACACAGTTGGTTCCACGTAGTCACCAGCTCATCACAGTCCCTTGGACGAAACTAGTCACATGACCCCAACCTAATGGCAGGGGGCTGGGAAATGTATTTGAGCACATGCAATATTTTATCACACCAGTTGTCTTTTCCCGAGAAGGCTTCTTAAAGAAGATATTTGTGCTAAGAATAAAACAATGTTTTCATCTATATTTTAACATGAACACATAATAAATGAAAATGTTAAGGGCCTTCAGGGTCAGTCATCAACATTGTATATTTCATTGAACTTTTTCAGAAGAGCAAAACTTCTAATGATTTCAAATTCATATATTATGTGCCTTGTAATATGGATACACTTGTTTCTCAAATGCGTCCTCTTGAAATCTGATAGATGACACTTAAATTTCCTAGCATAAAGATAATATAGCAGGGCAGAAATATAATTAAGAGAAGATAAAAATATTAAAGTAAATGTATTATCATTTTTTGGTAATAGTCACTACCAAGGTGACTCTGAAGAACCTTTTCCTATGCAAAAGAAACATAGTAGAATATAGACTGCTGGTGGCATAATTTAAGGGAAGTATGCTGTAACACCCCTAAGAAGTCACTTCAACATTGAGTTAACTTGTCATCTAAAGGCAGTTAGATGAAATTTTTCACAGAATTTATCATTTGATTTACTGACCAATTTTTATGGACTTGCAAATAATAAGGCCATTTCTGTTATAGTACAGAATAATTAAAAACTAGTCATATCTGATTTATTTTACTCTTATTTTTAATCAGTGCTTTAACTAGAGAAGAACCCAAATGAGATCACTTTTATAACAGTGGAAAGAACAGTGAAATAATCTGTCCTCTCTCCCTGCATCCCCCCACTCACCTGTCCCAGAGGAATAATGTAGATTTGAGAGGATATTCAGATAACCATTGCCTGAGTGACCTTGACAGTCCAAAGAATGTCAAAATGGATGCCTACAGGGTATTGGGAATGTGAACAGACTGAATTATTTTTGAGTATCTGTTCTCCTACTCCTTTCAAAAGCAGTGCTGAGGGTGGGGAAAGTGACGAGGGATAAAATCTAGGGTTTAATGTTTAATTTTCCACCTAATTCAACAAATCCTGAGTCCTCTGTGGAGGAGTCACTGACAAATGCTTTAGGGATGCAGTCACTGGAAATAGACTCTGCAACACGGAAGCTTACATCCACGTAATGAGAAAAGGAAGGAGTACAGAGGATTTAAAAGAAAAGGCAAAGTTCTCTATATGGAAAGAGCACATACAAATAACTGAGAAGAGAAAGGAAAATGTTTTAGGTTTGTGGAATCAAGAGAAACGTCAAGTGTCATACAGACACGTGGAGAACGATGTTGCGGAGCAATTAGAATGTGGCTGGACAGAGGGTAGGGAGGCAGAAATACAGAGAGCTGCTTTACTAATTTATTCATTGGCAGGGTGGAGTGAGGGGGGGCTTTAATCGCTTCCCTTTATTTATGAAGTGAAGACTTTATTGCCTCACTCAAAATGCCTCAGCATCCCACTACCATCTCCTTAACCTTCCCTCTGACCTAATTTACCACTATAAACTAGGCAACCTACGCATCAGATTTCTGCTTTCCTACCAAAAATAACCTGCATTTTTTTCCCCTACACTTGCTCATCTATCTTCAATAACAGAGCTGGGCAATCAGCGTAGCAAAGAGATGAAACCAAGAAAGAGTGTAATTTCGGGTCAAGTCTCAGACTCAGCCTGATGCCACAGAGCCCTGGGGAGTGCAATTTACACTTGAGAGTCTGTCTCTTCTCAAAGTCAAGGTACTGGACTTTCATTCTCTCATTCACTCATTGGCTAGGGGCCTCCCATGGAGGTGGAGGATGTAAAACTGGCAAGCACTTCTAGCTGTCCTCTTGTAGTGCCCAAGAACAATCCTAAAAATGTCACAGAAGAGCCTGTAGCAGCAACGTGTGTAGAAACTGGGACAAAGATGCAGAAACTGGGACAACGATGTATAAGGCTGTTAAAGGACCATCTGATTAGGGTATCGACAGCACCCCCTGCCTGTCTGACTTGTTCCCTAGGTCAGAATTAATTTTCATTTTCAATTTTGTTCCTTTAATGTACTATTTGTGTTGCTCCTGGCATTTAACATATGCTGCTTTATATTCTGAGTCACCCAATAGGTGTACTGTGCAAGATAGTAAATTCCTTGTGCAGATTTTATTTTCCATTACATTACAGTGAAGACTTGAGTTTATATTATGTACTAAGTATTGTGCTAGGTGGATGAGTAGACCAAAAATAAGAGGGATGGTCGCTACTCTTGAGACTTTGTAGTATATAACTGGATACTGTCTGAAACGAATTGGATAGGCACTGTAGAGAAGAGAGAGAATCCAGAAGCTTCAGTCTCAGACCTAGTATCAAATCTTGGTTCTATCTGTAGTCATCCATCAGTGGTCTCTTAGGTCTTCTCCAGATCTTGGCCATAGTGCGTAATACTGCAATGAACCTAGGGATGCACACATCTTTTCAAATTAGTGTTTTCACATTCTCTGGATAAATACCCAGAAGTGGAACTGCTGGATCATATGGTCATTCTATTCTTAATTTTTTGAGGAGCCTTCGCACCATTTTCCATAGTGGCTGTGCCCTTGTACATTCCCATCAACAATCTACAAGAGTTTCTTTTTTCAGTCTCCTCTCCAACTCTTGTTATTTCTTGTCTTTCTGGTAATAGACATTCTAACACGTGTGAGGTGATAAATGAATGAAATACTGTTATTTGAGACAACATGGGTAGACCTTGAAATAAGACAGAAAAAGACAAAAAACATATGATGTCAATCATATGGGGAACACGAAGCAAAAAAAAAACAAGTGGACAAACAAAATAAAACAAAATCAGACTGATAGATACAGACAACAGATTGGCAGTTACTGGAAGAGAAAAAGCTAGGAGGAAGACAAAACAGGCAAAGGGGATCATATTTATGGCAACAGGTGGAAACCAGGCTTTTAATGGCAAGCACACTACACTGTACACAGACATCAAATTATAATGTTGTACACCTGAAACATATATCATGTTATTAACCAATGTTACCTCAATAAAAAACTTTTAATTTAAAAAAAATCTTGACTCTAATAGTTTCTAATTGTATGACCATGGACAAATAACCTAGCAAAATATTGGCAAGTAACCTGTTTGAATCTAATCTCCTCATTTCTTTTTTTTTAAAGATTTTTTTATTTATTTACTTTTAGAGAGAGGGGAAGGAAAGCAGAGAGGAAGAGAAACATCAATGTGTAGTTGCCCTCATGTGCCCCCAGTGGGGGAACTGGCCTGCAATCCAAGACATGTGCCCTGACTGAGAATCGAACTGGCAACCCTTGGGTTCCCAGGCCAGCATTCAATCCACTGAGCCACACCAGCCAGGACGAGAATGTGTCTTGAGACCATGTTTGCAAGTAGATAATATAGGAGACTCATCATGATAGTCTGGATGATAGAATGGCAAATAGTAGCAGTGAAAGGAAGTGTAGTAATAGATGGTAAGATCAAAAATAAAGATCAGGCTGTAGAATTTATATATCAGCTATTTTTTGCTGGACTTTTTGTTCTTTCTTGAGAAATTTGAATTATATATGTGGACAGAACATTGGGTGTGTGTCCCTGTCTTCTGGCTATGCTGTGAATGTGCATTACCATGGTGATAAGATAGTCCATCTTACCTTTTGAACACCATCTTGGGCCAGATAATCCCAGTGCAAAGCCAGCCTTCCTGTTCTTGTGAGCTTCTTGTTCCATGAGGTTTCCAGTGTCCCCAGGTGTACAGCCAGGGGGATACACAGCAATACGCCCCCTATGCATTGGGGTTGTAATTGAATCCCAGTGTGTTCAACTTTAGTGAGAAGCATTGGTTATATTTTGTTAGGTCATAGAAATGTTTTCCTTTTCCCCATATTTATTGAGGTTTAATTGACAAATAAAATTATGTATATGAAAGTTGTTCCGCATGCTATTTTGATATATGTATATATTGTGAAATGATTACCACAAACAAGCTAATTAATGTATCCATCACTTCACATAGTCCTAGTTTTGTTTTGTTTTTTTTGGTGGCAAGAATACATAAAATCAAATGTCAGCAAATTTCAGATATACAGTAGTATTATATACAGTATTACTATTTTTATCATGCAGTACATTGGATCTCTAGAACTTCTAAAATACTATTGTATTTCATGTGATATAACTGTGGAGTGGAACCACCGTACAACTTAAGCCTTTCTGCATGTGTCCTCAGCTCTAAACATGCTACATGGTCAGACCTTCTTGCTTAGAATGTTCCCTGCGCCATTTGGTTCTCTTGAATGCTCCATGGTTTTAAATGCATGCCTCTAATGACGTCAATCCATTTTATTCTATCTTCAATTCCATTTTATTCCATTCCTAGTCAGGGCACATGCCTGGGTTGCAGGCAAGGTCCCCAGTAGGGGGCGTGCAAGAGGCAACCACACATTGATGTTTCTCTTCCTTTCTTTTCCCCTCCCTTCCCCTCTCTCTAAATAGAAATAAATAAAATCTTAAGAAAATAAAAAAAAGACAGGTTCTCAACACATTAGAGGGTCCAGAGTAGGAGGGTTAAGGCTGGCATAACATTGAAGACACTTGGCCTCAATTCTCAATATGATTTGACAAATTTTAGAGTAATCTTTAGTCACTGAATCATGTTTTTTTCTAAATACAAAAAGTCCTAGTGATGAACTAAAGGTTGGAGAATTTCTCATATTTATCTAGAGTCATTTTCATGTATATAGACACAAATAAATATATAGATATATACACACATACATGTGTGTATGCTTTAAAATAAGTTTTGTTTTAAGATTAATGATTTTTAATTCTGTTCCTTCAAATTTTTGCTTTCAGCAAAGTGATTCTGTGAAACAGATTTTAAATGTAATAGCAAGTAGAAATTCAGACCATCAAAACAGAGAGGCTTTCCCCAATGTATGTATTTTTGGTAGTTAGCTTTCTAGAATTTTTTTTTTTTTTTTTTTTTTTTTTTT
>PVJI01004754.1:0-26636 GCA_004026765.1 Micronycteris hirsuta | reverse complement strand
TTGAAGACATGGCTTCTCTGAAAATCTGGAAAGTAATTGTTTATCGCTGATAATGAACTCATTAAATTCAGCTATACTTTTTTTTTTTGCATGAAAGACTGTTGGCAATTTGAATTAAAGCGTGTACTAAGTAGCCCAATACTGTATTAGGAATGAATTAGAATGTGGCCTGAACTTAGAGCAAGAAATTCAATGTTAAGGTACTGCAACCAAATGTACTTGTGTTACCACACCCCGGGTTTAAAATTTTTTCCCCACTTTGTGTTGTTATAAATGTTCTCATTGGATAAACAAATCCCCGATTTCTAAGGTAAAATTTTTGACAGTTCACAGATAATACTGTATATATGATTTGATTGACTAAGTGACACAAACGTGCTGAAATTAATTCAGAATCCGTCACAGAACTAGAGGAGCCTTTATTCCTAAGGCAGTCATCTCCCTATGGTGGTGCACGCTGGAGTCGCCTGCAGGGCTGATTAACGCACACACTGGCTGTGACTCACTCCCAGAGTCTCTGAGTCAGTGGGAGGTGCAGGACTTGAGAATTTGCATTTGCAACCAGTTTGCAGATGCTGCTATTTCTGGGACAGCACTTTGAGAACCATTCTTCTAAGACATCTCACTCATTGTCTCATCCTAGTCCTGTCCTCGACACTTTCCCTGGGGTACTACAGTAGCCTCCTCACTGTTTTATTGCTTCTAGTTTTCCTTCTCTTCAGCCTTTTAACCACATAGTAGGCAGAGGGATTCTTCTCAAACAAACACTGATTTATATCTATCTATTGGCTTCTTGTCAGTCTTAAACTAAAATTCAAATTCTTAACGTTGGCCGGTGAAGCTTACCTTATCTGGCTCCTTGTTCTACCTCATTTCCAACCCCCCACCCCCCAGACTCTCCTCCAAGTTCACTGGCCTTCTATGCTTCTCTTGACCATCTGTGCCAAGCATATTCCTATCTCAGGGCTTTTGCACTGAAGTTTTCCTTTGCTGAGGATGATCACCTTTCTCCCCCACATGTTTTATATGGCTGCCCCTTTCATTTCACTGAGATCGTGCAGGCTTTCCCTGACTACCCTCTGCAGCAAAGTGCTCTCTACTTGGTGCTTATACATTTGCTCATAATATGGCTCCCCACCTAAAATGCAAGTATCTTGAGAGCAGGAAATTGTTTGTTCATTGCTATATCCACAATGCCAAAACAGTCTCAGGCACTTAGGAGATATTCAGTTAGTATATATTGAATGAATAAGTGAATGAATGGATGGAGAAATGTCCCTTTCGCTGCTTCTTTTTTCTCACTATCCAGACAATTTTTCGGACATATTTCTCTTGCCTTCATGCTCTCCAGTATTATTCTTTGCTTATGCAGAGGTTCTCTCAATTTTATCATAGGCACCTTACCTCTAACCCTCCTCCTTTAAGTGCTATTAAATCCACCCTGGCTGGTGTGGCTCAGTGGATTAAATGCCGGCCTGTGAGCCAAAGAGTTACCAGTTCGATTCCCCATCAGGGCACATGCCTGGGTTGCTGGCCACGTCCCCAGTAGGGGGTGCATAAGAGGCAACCGCACATTGATGTTTCTCTCTATCTCTTTCTCCCTCCCTTCCTCTCTATCTAAAAAGTACATAAATAAAATCTTTAAGTGCTATTAAATCTTTGATGATTTAAAAAGAGTCTATATACACATACACACACACAAGAGAAGGTCTTTGGCTTTTATGTCTGGATCACTTTTTAAATAAGACAGGCATTCCTATCTTATTTGTGGCTTGCACATTTTAAGTACTGTCGTACGCCAACTTGATATTCTGCTCATTAGACTGTTTGATGTGAAGTGCTAACGTACATAGAACATTAATTGCCAGACTGAGGTTTCATCTTTTTTTGTGTGAAAATGATTCAGTGCCACAGCTAGAAAGACACCAGTAACTGTTATGCTGCAATTGCTCGGTCAGGGCATGGCCTCTTTGGCATAATTTCCTCCTGATCACCGCTTTGATCAAGCAGTGAGTTCTGAACAGCCAAGCCTGATTAGGGCATGTCCGTCAGCAGCTACTTGGAGGTACGGTTTTGCACATTCCATAAGGCAGAATCAGGCGCATTGGATAACCAGAATTAGAGTCAAGATTAAGGATGAATTCCTTTCGATTTCCAAAGCTTTCAATTTCAACCAAATGTTCTGGCCTGTCAATTCTTCTTCCTTTACTCTCTAATTTTATACAGCGATTTAATCCACTTTTCTCTATAGATTAATTTAAATCTCTGATTTTGGTGTTTCTCACAACTCAAGCCTCAGATTTCCTAGTGGTCGTTTCCCCAAAATTACCCCAGCAGTTCATCAAACTTTAGCCAAAACGGAATGTATCATCTTTCACCAAAATGAGCTCATATTCATGACCCTGTTTCTGGTGAGGTCACAGTTATTTCTTTCATCCATAAACATAGCCTTAGGGAGATGTGGAGAAGCATGTGCAAATGTTAGGGCACATTAAAGTGTATTTGAGCAGTACATGTAATTTGGCATCTCATATTTACTACTTCTTTTTTTTTTAAGATTTTATTTATTTATTTTTAGAGAGAGGGGAAGGGAGGGAGACAGAGAGGGAGAGAAAGAGCAATTTATGGTTGCCTCTCACATGGGCCTCACTGGGGACCTGGCCTATAAACCAGGCATGTGCCCCAACTGGGAATCGAACCGGGACCTTTTGGTTCCCAGCCCGCGCTCAATCCACTGAGTTACACCAGCCAGGCTAATATTTACTACTGTTAGCATCATCAAAGTCATATAATTTCCATCAATATCAAAAAGAAAAACTACGAACATTTTGGTCTCAGATGATTGGGACAATCCAGTGAGGTCATCTTCATCTAACATTTTTATTCACACTGATGAGCACAACATTATATGATGTATTACTGGGAATACAAATATCAGAATCTCTTTATATTTCTAGGCATTTCTGGTTGTGAATTCATTTGTAGCCATGATAAACACTTGGAAACTGTCTCATATCAATACATGTTTCATTGGTTGTTCCCTGGCAATTTCTCAGTAGCTGCGTCTCTTCAACAGCCTAGAAAGAAGTTGTGGTTGTTTTTTTTTTGGGGGGGAAGGGCGCGGTATGGAGATGGGAGGTATCTCTTTCCTCCCTCCTTTCGTTCTCACAAGGGCCTCATCTAGGTGAGAATTTCTGGAAGCTGTATGACAAAATTAATCATTACGGTAGCCAGAAGAAATAGCTTATTACCTAGTGATGTATCCGGACTATAGATGGTGGCCCAAGTTCTTCAAGTCTTAATTACCCTACCTGTCTGCCTTCAGTCTCCAGTTCAATTGCCCGGATCCATAGACTTTATCTTCACATTGCCCTGTGTTCTTCCTCCCTACTATAACCGCTGTCATCAACCAGTACTGTGTTCTCAAATCATTCAAAGCCTCTTACGTGCTCACTTAGATAATTTCCTCTATTGCCCCCCATCCCTCTTACCCTTATTTTGCCATGTACAGTGTGGTCCCGTGTTTAATGCATACCCATGGTTTTGGCCCAGACTTTCAGGAAAAAAAATCTTTCATTTTAATTTTTTAATTCAATTTTTATTTATTTATACTTAGATACTTGTTTTTGTATTCTAAAGGAATTTTAGCATTTATTTTTGAACATGTTATGGTACAAGAAATTTTATGTAACAAATCATTGCAAAACACAAGAACAGACACAAAAATATTTCAGATACTACCCATGTATAATGTGCATCTTTATTTTTCCCTCAAAAATTGGAGCAAAAAAGTGCTCATTATTCATGGCAAAATACAGTACTTATATTCAGTCGAATTAAAGCTGTCTTTCCAAAGAGTAGATCTCATAGTGCTAACCTTCTGCTCTGCAGTCTTCAATGATTCCCTATTGCCTATAGTCTTTTTTTAAATAATTATTTTATTGTTGTTCAATTACAGTTGTCTTCATTTTCCCCCAAACAATCCACCCCCACCCCAGCC
Source organism: Micronycteris hirsuta (assembly GCA_004026765.1). Lineage (NCBI taxonomy): Eukaryota > Metazoa > Chordata > Mammalia > Chiroptera > Phyllostomidae > Micronycteris > Micronycteris hirsuta. The sequence goes on along the minus strand of PVJI01004754.1, from coordinate 22,636 downwards.
AAACCCACCACCCCCATTGCTTCCATCCTCCCCTCCAGTTTTGTCCATATGTCCTTCATGGTAGTTCCGAAAAACCCTTCCCCTCATTATCCACTCCCACCTTCCCTCTGGTTACTGCCAAATTGTTCTTAATTTCTATGTCTCTGGTTATATTTTGCTTGCTTTTTTTCTTTTGTTATGTTCCAGTTAAAGGTGAGATCATATGGTATTTGTCCCTCACCACCTGGCTTATTTCACTTGCATAATGCTCTCCAGTTCCATCCATACTGTCGCAAAGGGTAGGAGCTCCTTCTTTCTGCTGCATAGTATTCCATTGTGTAAATGTACCATAGTTTTTTGATCTATTCATTTACTGATGGGCACTTAGGTTGCTTTTAGCACTTGGCTATTGTAAATTGTGCTGCTATGAACATAGGGGTGCAGAGGTTCTTTTGGATTGGTGTTTCAGGGTTCTTGGGATATAATCCCAGCAGTGGAATTGCTGGGTCAAAAGGCAGTTCCAGTTTTAGTTTTCTGAGGAAGTTCCATACTGTTTTCCACAGTGGCTGCACCAGTCTGCATTCCCACCAACAGTGCACTAGGGTTCCCTTTTCTCCGCATCCTCTCCAACAGTTATCTGTTGCTTTGTTGATGATGGCCATTCTGACTGGTGTGAGGTGGTGTCTCATTGTGGTTTTAATTGGCATCTCTCTGATGGCTAGTGATGCTGAGCATATTTTTCTGTGTCTCTGGGCCCTCTGTATGTCCTCCTCAGAGAAGTGTCTGTTCAAGCCTTTTGCCCATTTTTTAATTGGGTTTTCTCTTCCTGGAGTGGAGTCTATCACCTATAGTCCTTAAACAATTTTTCTTCCTTTGGTATTTACTGTCTTGACATCAGAATGAGCTTTCATCTTCATGCCTCTGGACTCTTCACGGCACTTTCTGTTCTACTTGAAATGAACTGCACCTATGTCCCTCAAATCACTATAATAGCTCAACATTTCAGGGTTTTATGTGTATTTGTGTTCTTCCTTCAGAGTAGATTGACATTTTCAAAGTTCCCACTGTAAAAAATGATCACCTCTTTAAAATTCTCATTCCTCGTTCAAAACCCTGCTGAAGAGAATGTCTTCCTGGAAATCCCTCTTCCTCTCTCTTTGCTCTGGTGTGACGGTTGGCCCATTCCTTTTGTTTGAACCATCACGACTGTTTTTGGATAGCATACATTAGCAATTACCTTTTACCTGGCATGCATTATATAGATATGGACATATATGCTATCTTTTCCCCCATTCTTACACCACACAACACCCCAAAACTTTAAAAACAATGACAATATCATGTTTACCTTTATTTCCTAAAACATGGTATTTGGAATTTAGCTTTGGAATTAGGCTTGGGTTTAAACACAGTTAGTATGAAATATCATTTGGTGGACACAGAATTTCTCCCTGTGCTGGGTTCTGCGAGGCCATGACTGAAAATTAATGTAGCATATACGATTACCTGAATTTTTCATTGTAAAAATATCAAAAGGCTAAGACAATTTCTGTCCCTTGATATGCACACAGAGCCACGTGGTCATGTATTCCCTAGACAGGTTGGTCTTATTCGTTGAAGCCAGATAGCTTGGTCCTGTGTGATACAGGTGTCCAATTTGGAATATTGTATTAGCATGAACTGACTGAAGTGCTAACTATTCAAAATCAGAATGATGCAGAACAGATGGAGGGGCCAAAAGCGCAGAGCATGTAACACCTGTGAATTCTCTCCAGCTCAGTTACCAATCAGATTTTGGGCTGCTTTCAAGGTGTTGACTTTGATCTTTCTCCAATTGTAAATGTTTCATCCAAAACAACTGCGATCTTGGCACAACTTTTTTTCAGGAGATGCCTGGGACAAAAATACCAGGATTCCCCAGACTGGAACTACATCTCATTCCAACCCTGTTACTCTGTTCCTGGTGAGAGAAACCTTCACATTCAGAAGCCTAACCAGATATGATAAATATGAAAGAAATAACTTTCGCTCATAAATTCTGGGTCTTATAACAAAATCTAATATGTTCTTTTTTTCTGAGATTAAGCTATTACTGCCTCAAAAGGCACAGTTTTTTGGACAGGAGCCATCTTATGATCTGTTGTAAATTCAAATATAGAGGCTAACATAGGAGCTTATCTCTGTAAAGAATACTTATGTTTCAGCACATTTAGTCTTGATTATGCACATTGTTTTGGCAACAGAACGTTTTTATACCTAGAGTAGGGCTCTCTCATACATGATATCCCTGTTTGAATACTTGCCAGCAGATCTGTGCTTAAAAGAATTTTGCACCGTTTTGCTATGTTGTTATCTAACTCAGTCACGGTGCTACCTCTAGCTATGACATCATTTCAGTGCACGGGACTCTAACTTAGGGCAGAGATGAAGTGCAGGCCATAATTTGCCTGCTTTTTCTCTTGAGCCCTGTGCCTGAATGCTGTGTGCTCTTATTTATAGGAAAATGATATAGTTATGGAGACGCTCCGGATGCAACACGCACCGCCCCGGTGATGGCTGAAGCCAATTTGGCTGACACAGCAGGCCTGGCAGTCAGGTTTCCCTCCCCTCCGTTTACATGTGGAGTTCCTTCCTGAGCCAGCAGGCATGCAGCTTCCAACTTGGAATCAGTGTTTGGAACCTACAGCAGTGAGATGTCTGGGTCCTCTCACAAATGGCTGTGTAGCCACCATGCATTTGCTCTCCAGTGCAGATAGTACGGATTTGGTATCTGCTTCCCAGATGACCTGGATGCTGTGCGAAATGGAACAGGAGGTGGCCCTGGGAGAATATTTTGGGAATTGCCAAACCTGTCTGGGCAGGTACTCTCAAAATCCACTCAAAACATCCCTCCAATTTCTCCTGTATGTTTACAACTTTTTGTCATATAATACACAGATCTCTCATGTCTCTCATATGATTCCTTTTTAAAAGTTTGATGGATACAGCAAAACCCATTTTGAAGAAGATAATAGGAAAGGTAATGCATTTTTGTTTTAGTTGTTGGGATAATCCGGTTATGATTTCTGAAGGACCCCTGGGTATAGTATTAATTAGCCTGACAAGGCTGTTTCTTTTTCCTTGCATATTTTCCCATTTTTTTTTCCTTCAGTCAGCTAATTGTTAAACAACCATGCCAATTGGACACTGTCATTATGGGAGGGGATATGTGACTTAAATCCACTTAGGCGAGGAGGACAATGTTCCTTTTGGAGGAAAATGAAGACCCACTGATTGACGTACTCCCCTACTGTGAACCACAAGATTCTCTGCTTTCTCAATGGCCATGTGTGGATGTTACTTGGAAATTCTGGTGTTTGGTAATGATAATTCTGCACTATTACTCATAGATATTACCACCTAATATTTGATGTATTATAGCTTTATAAATCTTAAATTTAATGTCTTCAAATTGCATGAAATGATTTAGATACTCTTTTCTGATATTACTTAACTAGGTATTTTTGGCTGTTTCAGGTTAGATATTCTTCATTTTGAAAGTGTCCTAGAGATATTGGGTTTTGGAAGGATCACAAGATTGAGAGCCAGGATATGTTGGTTCTGGTCCTAACTTTGCTTATTTAGTGGCCTTATCATTAATAAGCCATGGAACTTCTCCATTTTCCATTTTTACATGTAAAATAAGAAATTTAAAGTAATACAATGAACAGCAAAAAATATTGAGGTTTCGCTAGCTCTTGTGTGCCAGCTGCTTTATCAAGTTTATATATCACAACTCTAAAGAAACACAATTTCTAAACGTCACCTTGAGGAAAGTGTTGTTCTTATTTTGATAGCCTTTAGAAAGAAAGGAAAGTGTGTCAAGAAATTCTGAGTTATTAAATCCTGACTTGAATCATTCCCATGAATTTTAGAGAATAAGAGAACAATTGCTTTGCTCCTATTCCAAAGAGATGAATGAACACGGAAGAGAAGGTGTAGCAGATACGGGGGGCGGGGGGGAACCACCAAAGCTACTTGCCAATCTAAACTCCATCAACGTAAGAGTTAATATAATTCAAATTTCAACTTTTTTATTAAATCCTTTTGGATTGTTATTCTATTACAGTTGTCCCAATTTCTCCCCCTTTGCCCTCCTCCGCCTGTGTTAACTAGATTCCTGGCATCTATGTCTGTGTTTTAATGACCATGTCATTTTAGATTTGCAACATTCAAGACCATTTTCTAAATTGTAAAACCAGGTCATTCTATGACCAAGAGCTGAGTCTTATAATAGTCTTCTTACACAGTCCCAACTCTATCTGAAAGAATAGTACACCATGGGTTCATACATTAATTTAAGATCCCGGAAACAATTTTCAATTTAAATAGTATATGGCCAAAGGTGCATAGCAAAGTTAGTTGCGGCAATAATGATCACTTGAATGCTTCCTGACTAGCAAAGTGTCCAGGCACATGCATGCGCACACACACCTCTGCACTCACAAACACAAACATTCCTCCCTGACTCACCAATGTTTAAGTCACATTCTCTGGTCTGACTGGGAATTCAGTCTAAAAGGCAGAATCTCTGGTGCTGTGGGCTCCCTAAGTCATCGGCTTTCTGTGATAGCTGTTGCCTCCGTGTGACTTTTGGCAGCTGCCTCAGGCACCGCATTGAAAACAATCCAGTGTGCAAGTGATCACTGATTTAATATTGGAGCTACTTTTGAAAGAATATATACACTTCAGGAAATTTTTAATTAAGGAAACGTGTGTTTTTCGTTAACAATACAATGCTTCCTATTTTTAGGATATGCTCTTTGTGTACATCTGTGTTACTGAATGACTATGATAAAATACCTCCTTTTCTCCAATCTGGCCAAAGATATATTTATCTCACGATAGCTGTGAAAAAACTATTCTCCACAGATACATCATTCCTTAGCATTATGCATGTTTCACAGCAGCAGATTCCATGTGCAGAGTAAGACAGACACTAAGACTTGCCTTAAAATTGATACTAGGAAATGGGTGTCATCTTTATGCACATCTCTTACATTTATCATAAAATTGTATATTATTTTTTCTTATGTATGAGACGAGAGTTAATTACATAGACCACTTGTAAATGCTGAGTACTTGTAGACCTAGTCCAATTTGTAAACCTTGAATAAAAGAATAATTTTTCTTGAGACTTTTCCTTCATTTCAATAGTAGTCAGTGTCATACTCAAGGAATACATATAAAATAATAAACAAAACTCAGGGACATGTTTTAGAACATCAATTGAAAGACATTGCAAAACTGGCAGTCAAAGGAATCTAAGATGTGTTTCGGGAACTTCAGCACCTTAAAAGCTGCATGTAAGGTTACAAAGCAGTTTTAAAAGCCTATACCCTGGGCATGGCTTCTTTTATAAGCAATTAAGGTAAAAATGAGGATTGGCCAGAGAGGGAACTCTGTGACACATTATTCAAAACCTCCCTCCGTGTTTGTTTATTTTATTCATTGGTTCATCTATTTATTTCATTAAAATCTGAGTCCTATAATGGTGACCAACCTTGAACATATTTTAGTGAATATAATTTATTCTTTCAACACATCCATTTAAAAAAACACTGATCATGCATTCCGTTCCTAGTACTTGATTAGAAGCTGCATTTGTTTTCAGAAGAAACATGTGAAGTATTATATTTCCCATTTTACAGTTTAGGAAGTTGACCATAAGCATGGCAAAGTAACTGCCAGGGATCATGTAAGAATGCTAGAGCCAGGAATTTTACCTCCACATCGGTGTGTTTTTCTAGTACCACACAGTGTTTGTGAGCTTTAAAGTATCACTAACACCTCTGATTGTAAGAAAAGATAAAGGAGAAGATGGGACAGCGACTCATGAATGCAGGGCTGTGTTTTGTCTTGAAATACCTTTGTGTACATAGCTTTTACTAATTACTTCATTTAACCATTCCCTGAGTTCTGTAGAGATTTGTAGTCTTGGCTGGTGTGGCTCAGTGGATTGAGCACCGGCCTGTGAACCAAAGAGTCACTGGTTCGATTCCCAGTCTGGTCACATGCCTGGGTTGTGGGCCAGGTCCCCAGTAGGAGGCGCACGAGAGACAACCATACATTGATGTTTCTCTCCCTCTCTTTTTCCTTCCCCTCCCCTCTCTAAGAATAAATAAATAAATAAATAAATAAATAAATAAATAAATAAATAAATAAAATCTTTAAAAAAATTTGTAATGAGGCCCCAAAGCCATGGCCCACCACTCTCAGGACTCTGAGGGGCCTGGCTGGACAGAAAGTAGCCAGGTCAACCCCACAATGCTTCACAAAATCAAAACAAGGATCAATCATATTAAATCCGGTTAGTGGTGGTATTTTTTTTTCTGTGAGACAAAAGTGAATATAAATAGATTTCTTGAAAGTCCAAAAGCCTTTCTTATCTGTTCGTGTTCTGTTTCAGATCCTCTGAATAAACTTGATATGTTCTTAAACTGTTCTTCTTGAATATATTTTAACAGGCTGCCTCTTCTCACATCGTAGTTGACATCATCAAAATCACCGGTGTCAGCCCAGTGCTCATTTCTCACAGGGCATTGAGACTCTACAGCCTTTTACTTCTCCTGCTTCATCCTCTTTATGTATCCAGTTCCATTAAAAATAGAGATAGACTTGACATTTCTGAATGTGAAAGAGACATGTCCATTGGTAGACAACCTAGGTTTTTGAGCTTATTTTTCTAACTTTATCTCTTTTAATCCTCAAAAAAAAAAACACCATCTTTTAAGCAGCTATTGCAGTTACACTTATTATTATTTCTTTAAAGATAAGAAGATCACAGCTTGGATATTTATATGTTCTAATCACTCACCTGTATCTGGGGAATGATTTTAAGATACTAAGTGTAATTTTTGTTTAAATCAAGGAGAGTAACTATGCACTTGACAGGTCCTTGTATAATATTATATATATTCCACATTCATGATTTTAATCCAAATTAACCAAGCAATAACTTCTTATTTTGTATGACGGAAGGCCCTTTTGCAGTGTTGAGGGCAGCATGATTCTTCCTTTATCACACTTCAGTGTGGGGATGGGCACGGAAAATGAAAGAGACTATAATCTGCAGCATTAGTTACAATAAATTTCCATTTGGACACCCAAAGGGTGTGGACGCACTGTTTTGAAATCCATTAATAATTTATCTTTCAGTTCAGATTGAGCCCTATCATAAGGTGTGAATTACTTCCACCATATTATTATGGTCACTTCAAAGTAGGTGCTCCTGAGCAGAAGTGAATGACAGTTTTGATAGAGTCAAGCAAGGTGTTAAGAGAATTTTTATAAAGAGCCATAGCTTAGGCAGTTGTAGGAGCAAAGGGAAGATTGGAATAACCATTGTATATCTTCAAGTCTCTATATAAAGATTCTCCTTGACTTACATTCTAATGGGTTATATTCTGTAAATCCATCATAAGCTGAAACTATCATAATCAAAAATGCATTTAATGCTCCCAGTCTACTGAACATCATTGCTCAGCCTAGCCCACCTTAAATGTGCTCAGAACATTACATTAGTCTACAGTGGGGCAACATCATCTAGCACAAAGCCTATTTTATAATAAAGTTTTGAATGAAGTGTTGTAATTTATTATGCCTATTGCTTTTGCATCGTCATGAAACTGAAAAATTGCAAGTCAAACCGTCATAAGTCAGACCATTTCTGTATAGCAAAACTTGCTAAAGCCACAAACTTGGTTGTGCTACAAATTACTTCTGTCATGTAACAGTCTCTATCTTGACGTCCTTTCCTTCCACCTGAGAGAAAATTTAATCTAGTTACTTTCATGTGATTGTAGTAATTCATTTTTGTTTCTTTGTTTATTTGGTTGGTTTTATTCCCCCTCAGACATTTCAGGTCTCTACTCAACCGATTCAGTGATTTCTCTCTCCTCCCTTCTTCCCAGAATTCCCGTGGGTTATGGAGTGCTGGGGTGGTTTGCGGAGCGGTGGGGCGGGAGAGTGGATTGGTAGTAAGACAGGGGAGGAGTGGTAGAGACCTAATGCTAATGACATTTTGTTGATGGGGAAATGTATCTTCACCTCTTAGACATCTCTGCACCCTTCTTAGATGGTACAAGAAATTTAGGGATGGTCTCTGTGGCCATAAATGCTCTTTACTCTCAAGCACTCGTTCTTTATATGTGCCCTAACATCGTCATACTCTGGAACTAGCATGCCACACAGGAATGAAAACATTCACTGCAAACCTGCTTATTTGTTGCATTTCACAAAAAAAAAAAATTAATATCCATTTTCTGTTCTTGGATCACCCCAAACCTGACTGAGACTTTCATCTTTCTGGGTTGAAATGACATGGGTCCCCTCTCAGGAACACTTTGTTCAGCTTCTACAACCTCTGTCTACTCTGCGAGGTTATAGTAGTTTGAAACTTCTTTTATCTATTGCAAATCTATCATTTAGTGTACACATTTTCTGCCCGGTTTCTGTCAGGCTGAGCTTTTTGTGTAGCAAAATACCTGGCTCTTGAAAATAAAATGACTTGGTTCTCAAGATTTGCTCTGAGCTGTGGTTCAAAAGACTTTTGTAACTCACAGACCAAATTTCATTTGATGAATGACACTGGTTCAATGAGTAAAGGAAGTATATCGCAGAGCAATGAAATCAAGGAAAAAACAATCGGCTATTTGCAAAATGTATCCTATCCCATGTGTGTGCATATACGCAATTAGAGTTCATGGCAAAATTTGTTTTGCTACAAGCACACGTCACTTCTTTATAACTACAAACATGAATTTATTTTCACGGAAACAATATTCCTATGGAATGCCAGTAAAATAATTCTATTGTCTCCAAAAGTCAAAATGGTAATTACTATTTAAATGTATTCATTATATTTATCGGTTCTGCTACTTTGACAAATACTGATTTCGGATTGGAAAAGTCCATCTTCTTGCAAGTCAGTATCTATGTATTAGAACTTTATAGCCAGATAATGAAAGATAAATCAATATAATGGTGATTAAAACAAATCGCCCCTAACTGGTGTGGCTCAGTGGATTGAGCACAGGCTGTGAACCAAAGGGTCGCCGGTTCGATTCCCAGTCAGGGCACAAGCCTGGGTTGTGGCCCAAGTCCCCAGTAGGGGGCACATGAGAGGCAACCACACATTAATGTTTCTCTCCTTCTCTCTTCCCTCCCCTCCCCTCTCGCTAAAATAAAATAAAATAAAATCTAAAAAACACCCAAATGTGCATGTGAATACACATGAAATCCCCTTCAAGGGCACTGCCCCAGTTACTTCCAGCTCAGTGTCTTCTGAGGACAAGCTGCATCTAGCCCTTGAATGTTTAGATGGCATTTTGAGTTCAAGTAGCATTATGAAAGATGCACTCCTGGATTTCTTGGCATTGCCTAGACATCTGGAGAGGTCAGCTGTCACAGGGTGATCTCAGGCCCTCTCCTGGTCATCTCTTGGATGCCTGAAAAAAATCAGACTATTCAAAGGGCACCTGCAGGCATTAGATTTGCCATGTTAAACATTTTCTATTATTTTCAGTCAAGTGATACTTTCATTTTTGGCAACTTTTTGGAACCGATTCTCTGAAAAACTTGTATTTTATTAAAATTTTTAAAGATTTTATTTATTTTTAGAGAGCAGGGAAAACAGGAAGAGAGGGAGAGAAACATTAATGTGTGGTTGTCTCTCATACGTCCCCTACTTGGGGACCTGGCCCGCAACCCAGGCATGTGCCCTGACTGGGAATCGAACCAGTGACCCTTTGGCTTGCAGGCCAGCACTCAAGCCACTGAGCCACACCAGCCAGGCCTACACTTTTAATTTATCTACTTTGTTTATCTGCCTGTTTGTCTGTTTGTCTTGTCAGTCCATCTCTCTATCTCTGCCTTGGGGTTAAGTTAAACGTCCCTTATTAGGTAGCAGGGTATCTTCTCATTCACATAGCCCAGAATACAGACATCTGAGTGCTAAAAATGCTACCAGGTATCACTACTAAAATACAGATTTATCTTTTTTGTGTATTATTTTTCCTGAGAGAATCATATATATGGAGTGAAACTGCAAGTACTTTCTTAGCTAGAAAATAAACATTTCCAAATTCTAAATGCTTCCTAAGACTGATTGCTAAGAAGTTGACCTACTTGTGTTAATCAGCTGTAGTTTCTCTAGGTACTGTGACCATGGCATTGCGGGACTAAAATGTTCAATGACTTTCTGCCAGTAAATGAGCACATAACCCTTCCTTAAATGTCCTAATTATAGAGGTGACTAAATCTGGATGCTGAAGCTGTTACCAGTTTATCTGCCTCATTTTTTTCTTTATAAGTCGTGTGAATATCTTATATTCCACAGTGGATCTCTTGCTGATTTTTATATGCCTTCTATATAATAAAAGCTCTAACAGGGGTGTCCAACCCGCAGCCCCTGGGCCACATGTGAGAACTTTTTTGCTTATCCATGGTGGCAGATATCATGAAAATTATGCACGGACCTTGTTTGTTGTTCATCAGCTTTTGTTAGTGTTTGTGTATTCAGTGTGTAGCCCAAGACAACTCTTCCTCTTCCAGTGTGGCCCAGAGATGCCAAAAGGTTGGACACCCCTGTGACATAACATGTTCTCCATCCTGTGACTTTGAGTCCTCCTTGGCATACCATAGACGGGGCATGTAGACTGAAGTCCAAAGTCACTAACCTGGCCTTTATACCATTAAAGATACTTCCCCAATTACTTTTCCAATCTCATCTTTTCCCAAGACCTGCTTAGAGTTTTTAAAGATCCATAAACATACATGCTTTTCCTGATTTTGCTGCTTCTGTCTTAACCATTTTGATGTGGTTTACCAGAGAGCTTTCTAGCCACTTCTATATGATTTAATGACTGGTTTCTTGCAAAGTCTTTTGATATGCATCACCTACTGCCCTTCCTGTCTCCAGCGAGGCTTCCATCTGCTACATATTATCATAGCTTCTACATTTCCTTTCTCATACTTCTCATCACACATTATTTTAATGTGTGTTGGCATGTCTGTCTCCCATAGATTATTAGCTCCAAAACTTTGAGACCGTTGCTTTCTACTACTGAAATCTTAATACCTAGAGCAAACTTTGCACCATAAGAAACAAGAAATATTTTCAATGGATGCATAAATGACAAATAAAGGAATAGTCACAAGCCTTGAAGTGGGCTTGCACCATGTGACAGGGGTAGGGGAACTCAGCTTGGAAACTGTAAGTACTCAATCCATGGTAATATTCTTGTAAGAGCCTGGCCGAGATCATAGTTGTCTATGTTCAAAAATATCTTCTTACCTAGTGCCATGTGGTAAATACTGTATGTCTTGTTTTTCTCACCAAACATTCCCCCTAAAACCCTTTAAACCTTTGGATGATAAGGTCGTATCCAGCAGAGATGAAAGGCAGTGTCTGCAAGTTGAGGTTAATAACATTGTTATGGAAACTCTGAGCACTACCTTCCACTCCATGACTCCTCTTGTTTAACGTTGAATTTATCTAGCTTTGTCCTGACATTTCCCCCAAATATTCCTGATGTCTCTTCTTTAAAGTGAATTAAGTTGTCATTGGGGTCTTAATATTAATGGCTTTGACATTTATTTGGATTTTCAGAGTAGATTTTCCTTTAATTCTTAATAAGAATGGCACTTGCTCAAAATTCCTTGCTGTTTTTCCGTAAGATTCAGGAATTAAAATTAAGTGATTGAATGTCTACAACTATTTCATGCAGCCTTGGCAAGGATGAAAATCTGTGCAAAACTTTTAAAATAGAATTTATCTGAACTTAATAATTATCTCCTAATTAGGCAGAGAGAAAAAAAAACTAATGGTTAGGGAAATGATGAACAGAGTTAAAACGGTGTACTCTTCAAGTTCATATCCGCACTGCCATGATGGTTCGCTGGGACACAGTGGGACATGCAGCAAATGCCCGTGTCATGTCATCCCTGGGCATCATGTAAGTAGAGTATGCCGGAAGTGCTGATCTAAGCTAAATGAACCCAATCATATTATTTTCACGGCAGTCTTCCCTAAGTGGGAGTTATTTCAGATTCTGAGGTTAGCTTTGGCTCACCCTAAGGGAACTACTACACCCTTTTGGGCCCGGATTTCTCTCTGATTTTAAAGGTTCAGTTAAGAACTAGGTAGTGAGTGGTGGGGAGAAAATGCAGACAACTGTAATCGAACAACAATAAAGTAAAAAAAAAAGTAAAAAAAAAAGTCCAGCTAGGTAGAAAATTTCCATGTTTTAATCATCATTAAAAGTTTCCACAGGGGAGAGAGGTGGGTTTGGAGGGGGTGAGAGGAGGGGAGGGGAGAGGATGCAGACAACTCTAATTGGACAGCAATAAAGTAATATTAAAAAAAAAGTTTCCAGTTGAACAAAATGTAAACCAATTCTGCTAAATTTATGTCAGCCTTTGAAAGAGCCCCCTTAAGTAGATATCTGAATCTCTTGAAACAACCAGCTTAGTAGGTCCATGTTAAACCTCTAAATGATGCAAAAGAAAGTTTATTTGGCATTCTAATTAAAATATTTCAGATCCCCTTGTATACATCATTTATATAGTGAAAAGTGATCCCATTGACGACACTGGTTAGCTTCAGAATCCTATGATGGTTGTGTCACCTAAGGTATTTTATTCTTTCTGAAAATATGTATTGGATGTGAAATGTGGGACTTCTCTTAAGTTAGGACCTCACTTATAATACATGATAGAAAATGAGATTTTTAGATGAATAATTAATAGCTTTCATTTGGGAAGGTTTGAGTATAGGAGACGGGGATACATTAAAATGAGATCTTCTATATCTGTCAATCAAAATTGGTAAATATGCAGGAAGATAATTTTCTCAAGCAGTTAGATTTCCATCATATTATATCCCTTGAACATGCTATATATTAAACTTACCTATACGCTATTACTTGTGCAGAAGAATAAGGTATCATACACACACTGGTGATAATTAACATTAATAGAGAAGTAATTGAGTGTTTACTGTGTGTCAGGTACTGTAAGTGGTCATCATACATTATCTCATAAAATTTTAATTTCATTTCTCCAAGGTCTATATTTTTATCAGCTCTCTGTTATGGATGGAGATTTCAAACTCAGAAAGAGTGTGTTGTGACTAAGGTAGTATACCCATACAGTGATAATAGAAAACAGATGGTACACTCCAAATAGGACTATTTAAAGAGAGTTTATTTACACTGGGGCTATTTGAAAAGGTGCACAGCAGGACAGTGCAGAAACTCAGAGCCTTTAGAGTTGGGGTTAACACCCCTGGTCCTTAATCAACTATGGCCTTTGGGAACTCCTTACAGATACAAGCATTGGACTGATATTCAGAGTTTTTGTCTCAACATAATTCCTAACTCAGCTGAGGGCCATCCTTTATCCATAGGCCATAGTCTTCTCCTCCATAAATAGAAAGGGTTGAAAGAGATGATCTGAAAGGTCAGTTTCTTCTTTCTTTTTAATATTCTCTGATTCTATCTTCATGTAGCAAAATGATCTAAAAGCTTAGCTCCTCATATTTTCAATATTCTTTGATTCTGTGTTCAAAGAGTGAATTGTTGGAACAGAGATCTGTCCCTCAATGACTGGATGACTCCATCTGCACTTGTGGGCAGCTGAGCCCAGCACAGAGTTATTGGGCTGTCACTGGCCTGTCTTTGCAAAAATGCAATAAGATATATATATTTTGTGGTCACTATAACAAAACCACTTAGGCTGAGAATCTAGATTCATTCTTCTTTTTAAAATGTAAAACAAATTCTGATTTATCACATAAAACACAGGAAAAACAAATTGGATGCTTCCCATAGAAAGAACACCTTTACTAAGGAAGAATGTCCACAATATCACATTAGTGAGAAATCTTAGGAATCCAAATGCTCAGCATAGTTAGAAGGCAAAATGAAAGGTGAAGTTTTCAATTAGATTTGCTTTTACGAAAGCACATAGTTCATACAAATATTTTTTCTTGGTTAATACTTGTTATTTTATTTAGTTCTTTCATTTTTATTGAATTTATTGGGGCGACATTAGTTAATAAAATCACGTAGATTTCAGGTGTACAATTCTATAATGCCATGTATATTGTACTATAATACATCTGTATATTGTACTGTGTATTCCCCACCCCAAGTCAAGTCTCCCTACATCAACGTTTATCCCACATTTACCCTCTTCTATCAACCCTCACCTCCCTTTCCTTCTGGTAATCACCATACTGTTGTCAGTGTCTATGAGCATTTTTCTTTTTGCTTAATCCCTTTACCTTTTTAATCCAGCCCCTAACTCCTCTTCCCTCTGACAGCTGTCAGTCTGTTCTCTATATCTAGGAGTCTGTCTCTTACTTTGATTGTTACTTTGTTGTGTTCATTAGATTCCACATACAAGTTAAATCATATGGTTGTCTTTCCCTGACTGGCTAATTTCATTTAGCATAAATCTCTCCAGATACATTCATGCTGTCATAAAATGTAAGATTTTATTTTTTAGGACCAATTAATATTCCATTGTGTAAATGTACCACAGCTTTTTTATCCACTCATCTACTGATGGGCACTTGTGCTGCTTCCAAACCTTGGCTGTTGTCAGTAACGCTGCAGTGAACATGAGGGTGCATATATTCTTCTGAATTACTCTTTTCGGTTTCTTCAAATATATTCCAAGGAGTGGAATCACTGGGTCATAAGGCAGCTCCATTTTTAAATTTTTGAGGTATCTCCATACTGCTTTCCACTGTGGCTGCACCAGTCTGCATTCCCACCAACAGTGCACAAGGGATCCCTTTTCTCCACGTCCTCACCAACATTTATTTGTTGATTTATTGATGACAGCTGTTCTGACAGGTGTGAGGTGATATTATTATTTTAATTTGCATTCTCTGATTTTCAGTGACATTGAGCATCTTTTCACATGTCTGTCGGCCATCTCTATTTCCTCTTTGGAGAAGTGTCTGTTTAGGTGCTTTGCCCATTTTTCAAATTGGACTGTTTTTTTTTCCCCATGTTGAGTTATATAAGTTCTTTCTAAATTTTTGATACTAACATCTTATCAAATATAACATTGGTGAATATGTTCTCCCATTCAGTGGGTTGTCTTTTATTGTTGATGGCTTCCTTTGCTGTACAAAAAAATTTTAGTTTGATGTAGTCCCATTTGTTAATTTTTCTTTTGTTTCCCTTGCCTGAGGTGATATATCAGAAAAAAAAAATCACTGCAGGAACTGTCAGAGATTTTACTGCCTATCTTTTTTTCTAGGATTTTGATGGTTTTGTGTCTTTCATTTAAGTCTTTAATCTATTTTGAGTATATTCTTGTATTTGAGGTAATAAGATGTTATAGTTTCATTTTTTCACATGTCTGCCCAATTTTACCAACCACATCTATTGAGGAGACTATCTTTACCCCACTGTATGTTTTTTCCCCCTTTCTTGAATATTAATTGACCATAAAGTCATGGATTTATTTCTGAGTGCTCTATTCTGTTCCATTGAACTGTATGTCTGTTTTTATGCCCGTACCATGCTATTGTTTTTATTGATTTTTTTTTTGAGAGAGCATGAGTAAGGGTGAGAGAGCAGGAGCAAGAAAGATCAGTTTGTTTTTCCACTCATGTATGCATTTATTGATTGCTTCTTGTATGTGGCCTGACTGGAGATTGAACCCACAATCTTGTGATGTCAAGATGACACTCCAACCAACTAAGCTACTGAGCCAAAGCCATGCTGTTTTGATTAGTATGGCCTTGTAGTAAAGTTTGATGTCAGGTGGCATGATTCCTCCAACTTTGTTCTTTCTGAAGATTACTGTGGCTCTTTGAGGTTTTCTTTTTGTTACATATAAAATTTTGAAGTATTTGTTTTAGTTCTGTGACATAAGACATTGGTATCAAAATAAGATTTACATTCAATTGAAAGATTGCTTTGGATATTATGGACATTTTAATGATGCTAATTCTTCCTATCTATGAACATGGTATGTGCTTCTGCTTATTTGTATCATCTTCGATTTCTTTTTTCAGTGTCTTATAATTTTCTGAGTAAAGATCTTTTACATTCTTGGTTAAATTTATTCCTAGGTATTTTATATTTTTAAGCAATTCTAAGTGGGTTTATTTTCTTAGTTTCCTTTTCTAATAGTTCATTATTGGTATATAAAAATGCAACTGATTTCCAGATATTTATTTTGTATCCTGCTACATATTTTGTATATGCTTGATATAATTTCAATCTTCTTAAATTTTTGAGATTTGTTTTGTGTCCTAATATCTTGTCTCTACTAATAAATGTTCCATGTACACTTGAAAATAATGTATATGCTGCTTCCCTGGATTGAAATGCTCTGAAGATATCAATTAAATCCAATGTATCTGATCTAGTGTGTCACCTAAGTCTCTTGTTTCCTTGTTGATTTTCTGTCTGGAAGATCTATCCATTGAGCTCAATAGGGTGTTAAAAATCCCCTACCATGGCTGTATTACTGTTGATCTCTCCCTTTATGTCCATCAAGATTTGCTTTACATATTTAGGTGCTCCTACATTGGGTGCATGGATGTTTACAATGGTTATATCTTCATGTTGGATTGATCCCTTTATCATTATGTAGTGTCCTTCTGTGTCTCTTACTATAGACTTTGTTTTAAAGTCTATTTTGTCAGATACAAGTATTGCTAGCACAGCTTCTTTTTCATTTTCATTTGCATGAAATATCTTTTTACATTCCTTTACTTTTAGTCTATGTGTTATCTTTTGTTCTGAAGTGGGTCATCTTGTAGATGCTTATATATGGGTCTTGATTTCTTATCTACTTAGTTACCCTATGTCTTTTGATTGAAACATTTAAGCTTTTTATACTTAAAGTGATTAAAGTGATACAAATAGATATGTATTTATTGTCATTTTATTCTTTTAACTATGTTTCACTGTTGATGCTTCTTCTTCCTCTTCCCCTTCTTCTTCCCCTTCTTCTCCTTTCCCCTTCCCCTTCTTCTTCTTCCTCCTCCCCTTCTCCTCTTCCCCCTCCTCCCACTCCTCCTCATCCTTCTCCTTCTTCTTCTCCCATTTCTTCCTCTTCCTCTTCTTCTTTTTCTTCCCCCATCCTCTTTTCTCTTCCTTTTCCTTCCTCTCCTCCTCCTCCTCCTCCTTCTCTTCCTTCTCCTTCTTCTTTTTCTTAATGAAGACCCTTTAACATTTCTTGAAATACTGGTTTGGTCGTAATAAAATCCTGTAGCTTTTCGTGTGTGGAAATCTCTTTATTTGTCTTTCAGTATAAATGATAGCCTTGCTTGGTAAAGTAGTCTTTGTTGTAGGTCCCTGCTTTGTATCACTTCGAATATTTCATGCCAATCCCTTCTGGTCTGGAATGTTCTGTTGAGAAATCTGCTGAGAGTCTTATGGGAGCTCCCTTGTAGGTAACTATTTTTCTCTTGCAGCTTCTAAGATTCTCTCTTCATCTTTAACATTTTCAGTTTTAATCATGTTGTGTCTTCATGTGAGCCTCTTTTGGTTCATGTTGTTTGGGACTCTCTGTGCTTTCTGGACTCTTTTGTCTTTTCCTTCACCAGGTTAGGGAATTATTCAGCCACTATTTCTTCAAATAGTTTTCTCAATCCCTTGTTCTGTCTCTTTTCCTTCTGGTACCCCTATGATGTGGATGCTGTTACACTTGATGTTGTCCCAGAAGTCCCTTAAATATCCTCAGTGTTTGTTGTTGTTGATGTTGTTGTTGTTGTTGTTGTTCTTATCAGGTGTTTTCTGCTACATTGCTTTCCAAATTGCTGTTTCAGTCCTCTGCTTCATCCAACTTACTTTTTATTTTTCCTAGTGTATTCTTCATTTCAGATACTTTATTTTTCATTTCTGCCTGGTTCTTTTGTTCTAATTTCTATGTCCTTTTTCATGCTAATGTAGTTTTCACTAAGTTCCTTGAGCATCCTTATAATCATTTTTTAACTCTATATCTGATAAATGACTTGCCTCCATTTTCTTTAGCTCTTTTTCCAGACAGTTCTCTTGTTTTTTTCATTCGTGGCATATTTCTTAGTCTCCTCATTTTGGGCATCTTTTTGTATTTGTTTCTATGTAACTAGGTATATCTGCTATGTTTCCCCGTCTTAGTAGGGTGGACTTATGGAGTACCTGTCCTGTGGCACCCGGTGGTACAGTTTCCTTGATCACCTGAACTGGATTCTCCAGGAATGTCTGTTGTGTGGGTCATGTGGGCCCTTCTCTGGTTATGATTGAATCTTAATTTTTGTTGGCCTGTTCATGTGTGATGTTGACCCTTAGGCTGGCTGACTGTAGTATGCACCCCAACCACAGTGTATGAGCTGCAATGCAGGTGCTGACCTCATGAAACAGAATTCACCTTAGCAGGGTCTGGTGTCTGCCAAGATCTCCCTTTGGATGTGATACTTGTGAACTAATCAGATCCTTCTCTGATGTCATCTGAAGCTGGCCACTGGGTGTATTTGTTTTGAGGTCCCTTAGGAGGGACTCTTTTGCAGACCAATGTGACTGGGCCTCGACAACCTGTTTGGATCTACAAAGTGATTCACAGTTTCTGGCTGCCTCTGGTTGGCCTGAGTGTGCACAGGGAGGACCACACTGTACCCCAAGTGTGTCTTTTACCAGCCTTGGGCTCTGAGACACATTAGCAAAAGTCCCTAGGTACCTCGAGATCTGCCTCTGCCTGCCTCAACTATTTTCCCTTTATTTTGATTATATTTATTGGGGTGACATTGGTTAATAAAGTTATATAGGTTACAAGTATAGAATTCTATAATACGTCATCTGGATATTGCATTGTGTGCCCAGCATCCAAAGTCAAGTCTTCTTCCATTACCATATATTTGACCTCGTTTACCCTTTTCTACCCACCCACACCCTTCCCTCTGGTAATCATCATTCTGTATATGTCTCTGTGTTTTTGTTTGTTTTTCTTGTTTTTTTATTTGTTGCTTTCAATTATGTTTTTTCATGTATTTTGTTTTAGGTTTAGGTGTTCTCTTTTAGCTTATTCTCCAATATGTGTTATCTTTTGATTATTTAAAAACCAAAAGAGTGAGGAAAAAGCATCATTTGTGAAGAGGGATTAAAAATGTCTTTCATTTGTGATATGTTCTTTTAGATTTAAGAAGTCATAAATGTACAGGCTATCCCTCTGAGCATTTATAACAAAACATGAATGTTACTGCGTTAACTTATTTTTCTTGTTAATTTTTACTTTTTCTTTTCATGAATCATTATCAACTCAGCTCAAAAGAAGCAGGGAATAGACAAAGAAAAGTAGCAGTGAAACCAAAAATAAATTGTCTGCAGGTAAATGGCCCAGTGCAAAACTCTGAAACCTGTTACAATGAACTAATGGGTGTGGATTGCAAAAAAAAATGGTTTTTGGGCATTTTATAATTTTATATAACACCAAAAAGAGAAATGATAGAGTTTAGAGTTGCTACATTTCTTGCAAATATATGCAAGAGCAATTTCCTCATTGTCAAAATTATATGATGTATCCATAATGACTATAATTTCTATCAGTAATCTGACAATAAGGGCAATTTTTGCCATTTATAAATTATATCTATTAAATGAAAGGTAAGGTAACTGTTAAGTGCACAGTGCTCATGGCTAGTGGTAAATGTGCTGCTTTCTTTAAGGTTATTATTATATCTTTGACCAGAATTGCCAGTCTCTATCACAAAAGGGCTCCTTACAATTTCAAGAAAGTCTGAAAGAAAGTTCACTTCTGCAAAATTATATACATGTCTTTGCAGGTTAGTATTTTGAGCTTCTTTGAAATATTGGAAAATTGGGGGAAAGTCTATGATTTCATCTTTCTGACATATTTGAGTGTGATACCCAGCTGCTGCTTGTTCCCAGGTAACACTTGAATATACAGGTTTAACTGAAGCAATATCAAAGTGCTTACTGTGAATCTATGATAGATGAGTAAGTTGTTGTTGTGTATTAGGGAAAGTGTGATGATTAGTAAAATTCCGTTAAGAATTTGCAAAGAATAAATGCACTTAATATGGCATTTTTATTCAGATTTAGCAACTAAGCAAACCCTTGAGACATAAACAATTCAATATTTACAAGGGAATTTTGGATGATTTCTTAAGAGGTTTCAAGCTTGAAAAGGATTGTTAGTCAAAATGAATTGCATTTTTTCAGCAAGGCAGCCCAAAATATCGACAGAATTGGTGTTATATGCATTGTATGATTTGAGAGATACTTAAAAGACCCGTTTGTAACAAGTACCTAGTCTACAATGACATTATTACTTATTTTTACAGAATTTGAATTTCCAGCATCAGACTCATTTCTCAGGTTTGAGAAGAGAAGGGTGATTATTTCATCTCTTCAAAAACACCTCCAAATATGTGGGCTGCTGTTACCAGGGAGTATTGTTATGTGTGGCTCAAGAATCGTCCCCCATTAGTGGGAATAATTGGTTAGGTTAGTTATTACATCGGAGGGCACAGAGACAAGAACTAAGGAAACAATGTCACTTCAATTTGAGTATAGAGTATAAGAGTTTTCGGCCTGGAGCTGTTAGAGTAGATCAACTGACCCTGCGCCAGTTTGAGGAATGAGAGAGACAGACGCTAGCCTCAAGGGGGGTAGTGGTAGAACCAGGAAGGAGAAAGAACAGGATGGCCTCTAAAAAAAAATGATAGCAGAAGCCAGGATGAATACATAGTAGGGAAAAGTCTTGTCTCTGGGACCCTGACGTGTCATCTCCTGTAGGATAGCAATTGACGTTATACTCACCACGTAAAACAAGGAGGATGTTACCATTGGTGTTCTGTTAATGAGAGCCCAATGTGATAGAGCAAATGTCAGAGCCATTACTGGGGTGTCCAGTGTTGGAATTCCAGATGGGAAGGGAGTGTTGCTTTCTCTTCCAGTGAGTAAGAAATATAGAAATGAGGGGAGAGCGTGATCAAATTAGCTCTGGACACAATTTGGGGAGAATCATAGGACAATCATCAAATTCTTTAAAAACGTGGCAATATCCCACATCAACCTAGAGTAGCAGTTATTTTATATATTTATTTTTACAACAATTAGAGGGAAAGCTGTTAAGGGAAGTCACTTCAGAGGAATAAGGGGAATTGGCAGAAAAATAGGATGATAAAACGATGATTGGCTAGAAGGAACAAAAAATGGCACACCAGGATCTGTGCTATTTGTGGCATTTACGCTTCATATTTTATGTCTTAAATGAATCTTAGGAATCAAAAGAACATGCATCTTCTTTGTCTCATTGGTTTTGGGATAGTTTGATAATGTTAAGAAACTAACTTTGAATTGGATAATATAGCTTTCTCATTAAAATAGTATTCTCATATTGGTAATAAGATGTGTAGTTGGAAATTTAAAATAGATATCTTATGTTAAAGGTCCTTTCCAGTGAGGAAAGGGAATCCCTGTGATTTTAGACCTTAAGTATATGTCGCTGTCCATTATCATGTGTTTCTTTGCATTCTTTTTGTCTACAGTGTAATATTTATAAAAGGCACAAGTTTTTGTTTTGTTTTTTTTTACTTCAAAACTAATCCTCTAAGCTCCAAAGTATATCATGAGTCTTCAACAGATACCTATTTGATGAATGCATAAACACCTTAGAAATACAGGAAAATTGAAGAATGGATATTCTAGTACTTAATTTGGACAACCCAGGAAGAAAGAATTTGTGTAGAGGAAAGATGATCAGACCCTTGATCAAAGCAGTGGTTTTATGGGTATGGTGAAAAAACACCAATTCGTACAAATAAGAATTGCGTAGCACTAAGTATACGACAGATACAAACATTTATAAGTAAGATCCAAAAGGTGAAAATTCAAATGGAAGCAATTGTGAACCATACTCCTAAGACAGGGAAGAAATTCCTTAAGGAGTTCAAGGGGCACGCGAACATTCTCAGATGAAGGGAAATGAATATAATTTGTTAGCAATGCTAATCTTAAAGAGTGACTGAAGAAAGCTGTCCAAGCAAAAAGGAAATGACATTAAAAGGCTTAGAAATTTGGGGTGGGTAAACATGAGGATAATAGACTAGCCTTCTCATTAGTTTCTTATATACGTACATTGTATTATCTAAAACAGCCACTAAGTACATTATACAGAGCAATGTACTAAAAATACTGTAGGGGGGAGAAAGATGGCGGCGGAGAAGGGAGAAGCGTGATCGCTATTCTCCGGCCCACTGGCGGGATATCGGGCCGATTTTCTGAGGAGCAGAGCTACCACCCAGTTGTATTCCAGAGTAGAGAAGATTGGAAACCAGGACTGCGCATAAAACTGAAAGATCAACCGGTAGGGAGCCTGCTTCGGAGGGAAGGGTTCACTCGGGCCTCACGGGGAGCCGGGAGGTCTGCGGATCCAGTAGCAGCGGCTTCCCGGTTTGCTCCAGGTTCCGAGGGAGGGAGCTGGATTGGGGTGTGTGAGTTGCCAAGGCAGACGCGCGCGTCTGTTGGAAGAGCCTTGGTCCCCAGCAGTCCGGAGGTCGGTGCTTACCTGGGGACTGATTTGCAGAGGCTGATGTTCCCAGCAGGAAGAATTGGAGTCTGAATTGAAAGGCAAACCCAACTTT
>PVJI01004753.1:0-104503 GCA_004026765.1 Micronycteris hirsuta | reverse complement strand
ATTTGGCCCCTATCATCTGTTCCATGATCTCACCTGAAACAAAATCCTTGCTCTGCTTATCTTTCTAAGCATTCAGGAGCTTTAAGTAGTAACTGGTGCTGTCTGTAGAGTGTACTGTAGACAAAACAGCACACTCTGTTTTCCTTTTCATGCAAGGAAGCCATGTTCCCTGTTCAGACAACCTCATGGGGATTCTCTAATTTTTTTTCCCCTAGAATAATTGTTTCTGGGAGGGCAAATTTATTCCTCCTTATCCTGCTTTGAGAGGACTTAAGGTCTTGTCTTTTTCAGATAATACTTTCCCTAAATAATATTTCCTAAAGAAATGCTATAGTCTACTATGTGGCATTTATGGACTACATGAATGCAGGCAGTTGAGAGAGAACAACAGAGAAATTGACAAGATGTATTTTCTATATCTTGGCTTTGCACTCAATAAATTATTTACCCAGAAGGGCTTTTCATTAAATTTAATCTAACCCATCTCTGACAGTCAAGTTCCAAAAAAAAAAAAAAAACAAAAAAAAAAACATGTTTTCTAAATATTGAAATACTATGTAAACTATAAAAGAAATAAGACAATGTTTTGCTGAAGTGGAAATGTTCCAGAAATATTAAGCAATAAAGAATGGATTAGGTTGCATAGCATTTGTAATATTATCCATCTTTTGAAAGAATCACTAGGTCAATAGATGCACAGATGGACGAGCAGACACATTAGGGTGACGCTGCAATACCTGAGGATGAGCAGTACCTGAAATAATTTTTAATAGTGGTTATCCTTATAAAGAAGGTGTGCTAGGAATAAGAGGATTCTGATTATCTACTTTTAAGTGCTGTTTGATTTAAATTGTGTGTGTGTGTGTGTGTGTATATATATATATATATATATATATATATATATATATATATATATATATATATAACAGGGTTTATCTGAGTGATGAGGTATTGGTTCACCTTTATCTTCATCTTATACTTTATATGAAGAAATCCCTCAAATCAATGTTTTTTTAACAGTACCCTTGCTATATTTTTAAAATTAAAAATGCTCTTTTCAAATTCTTATAAACTGTTTGAACGTATCTATTAAAAATTGAGGCTGCTTCAAAAACTATATGGCATTAAGTTCTCATGTATGCACTCAAAAAAAAAAGAGAAAAAATAAATGCAGTAAATCTTTGTCATCTGCATATCATATGCCTAAAGTAAATTATAATAAAAGTATTCTTAGTTTTCATTAATTAAATATAGGTGTCCTGAGAGCTAAAACAAAATATGTCATACCATTTTAAGCATATTTTATTTATCATGCTATTACAGCTGTCCCATTTTTTTCTCCTTTATCCCCCTCTACCCTGCTCCCCCCTCCCCCCAGCATTCATGTCCATGGGTCGTACATATAAGTCCTTTGGCTTATACATTTTCCATATTATTCTTAACCTCCCCCTGTCTATTTTGTACCTACCATTTATGCTTCTTATTCCCTGTACCTTTTGCCCATTCTCCCCCTCTTCCACACTGCTGATAACCCTCCATGTGATCTCCATTCCTGTGATTCTGTCCTATTCTAGTTTTTTTAGATTCAGTTGTTGATAGTTGTGAGTTTTTGTTATTTTACTGTTAATAGTTTTGATCTTCTTCTTTTTCTTAAGTAAGTCCCTTTAACATTTCATATAATAAGGGCTTGGTGATAATGAACTCCCTTTAACTTGAACTTATCTGGGGAGCATTTTATCTGCCCTTCCATTCTAAATGATAGCTTTGCTGGTTAGAGTAATCTTGGATGGAGGTCCTTGCCTTTCATGACTTTGAATACTTCTTTCCTGCCTCTTCTTGTTTGCAAGTTTTCTTTTGAGAAATCAGCTGATAGTCTTATGGAAACTCCTTTGTAGGTAACTGTCTCCTTTTCTCTTGCCACTTTTAAGATTCTCTTCTTATCTTTAATCTTGGGGTAATGTCCTGATGTGTCTTGGTGTGTGCTTCCTTGGGTCCAACTTCTTTGGGACTCTCTGAGCTTCCTGGACTTCCTGGAAGTCTATATCCTTTGCCAGATTAGGGAAGTTTTCCTTCATTATTTTTTCAAATAAGTTTTCAATTTCTTGCTTTTCCTCTTCTGGCACCTCTATGATTCCAGATATTGGGATGTTTAAAGTTGTCCCAGAGGTTTCTAAGCCTCTTCTCATTTTTGTGAGTTCTTGTTTCTTCATTAATTTCAGTTTGAATGTTTATTTCTTCCTTCTGTTCCAAATTGTTGAGTCCTGATTTCCTTCCCTTCACTGTTGGCTCCCTTTTTCTGGAGTTTTGATCTGTTCTTTCATTTGGGCCATACTTCTTTGTCTCAGCACACCTTTTATGTTGTAAGGGGTGAAGCCTTAGGTGTTTACCAGGCCAGGGCAACCTACTTTGCTGTGTTGTGACCCTGTATGTGGGGGAGGGGTCCAAGAGGGAACAATACCGCTTGCTCAGCTCTTGCTCTGCTTCAGTCAATTCGCTAACCACATGCGAATTGTGCCTTTATGGTGCTGATTCCCAGGTGAATGAGTTTATGTATGTTTTAGCACCCCATGAGTACCTCCAATGGACTTCCCTTTGACCTGGGAGTTTCTTCCACTGCAGCAATCCCCAAAGGTTTTTACAGCCAGAGGTTTTGAGGCTTTCTTTCTCTGCACGGGAACCCTGAGTTGTGTAGTATGTCTCGCTCCCCAGTTGTTCCTCCCAGTTTATCCGAATGTGAATGTGGGACTGCTTTTGCTATGTGTCCTCTCCACCCCGGCTACCCATCTCTGCCCCTCCTACCAGTGTGAATGAATGTTTCTTCTTTAACTCCTTGGTTATCAGACTTCCATACAGTTTGAATTTCTGGCAGTTCTGGTTGTTTTCTGTTTTTAAATTGGCCGTTGTCCTCCTTTTGGTTGTGCAAAGAACCAAAGGTGTATCTATCTGCACCTCCATCTTGGCCAGAAGTAGAAATTATACCATTTTTCAGACTCTCCTTGAATCCAGAATAGCTCCCACCCCCCACCTAAGACCAAAAACATAACTTCTGGAAAAATATCTTTTTATCTTGGAGATTAATCAGACACCACACATTCTAATGCAAACTTGTAAGTTATTTCCATTAGGAATATAACTGTTTTTGCCTTTCTGACATTGTATATATATTATAATAAGAAATAAAAATTAAAGTGTTCAAAATTGAAAGAGGAAAAATATGGTTTTGAAATACAACCACTTAAAAATAAAATTCAGATTGTATTTTTATTAGGAGAAAATAGAATATTCAAATGATCTCTAAGTATGCAAAATATGCTTTTATCCAGTTATATTTAAACAAACTTAAACAACATTTCAAATCTGCAAATTTAAATAGTCAGCATTTTCCATTTATTTCAATAGGTGATTTTTTCAAGTTGTATTTTACATATACAGATATTTGTTTAGAATAAATAAATTTTACTGGTTTTCTAGGTTGCAAATATGCCATATCCATCAGCATGCTCAATAAATCTAAGGTGATAATTTGGTTCATAAAAACCAATATTACTCTGCTTTTGTCATATTTTATTGCTCTGGGGCAAAGGACCTTTCAAGGCCCAGGGTAGAGAATAGGCAGTGTGTTTTCTGCATACATATAAGTTGAAGGTGTTTCTAAGAAGGCGCATATGTAATGTTTTGGAGGTTCTCCCATAAAAAGGATTATAAGTAACCAAACTAGCCTTCTGAGAAAAAAGAAGTTGTTCTTTTTTTAAAAGGAACAGCATTTTACACGGTAGGACTAGTCAAATGACCTTCACTAAGGCAGAGACATGTGTGTTCTGGAACTTATGGGATTAATTATCTTTGAGTAGTGTAGGCCAGACATAATTGTAATGGTCAGCATTGTGTGTGTTTATATATTTGCCAGTTATGCATCACTTTACCTTGCTCAGATAATTAAAGTAGACCCTGAAGACCCAAATTTAAAAGAGCCACTATTAACAGTTGACCTTGAGTTTGCAGAGACCAGTTTTCAGAATGAATTTTCAAGTGAAGTTTAGATCTCAGACACTCAAATTAATGCTTCCCCCACCCACATCTCCTTTCTTGCTATACACATTGTTTGCAAACTGCCCAGGAGTGTTATATCTCCTTTGTGCATTTCCTCTTGACTTCCAGGTTGCAACTCTGTGCAAAATCTGGGGGTGCCAGGGAAAGGCAGAGGTTAAAAGAGACCTACATGTTTGAGGTGGGAAATTGTCAGCAACCAGGAAGTGTCCTCAGCTGCAGGTTTACTCAGCTGATCCAAAGGGCTGTGATACAAGGTATCAACATCCTTTGCTGTAGACAGTGGTTTCCCTTTAAGAAAAAGCTTTTTAAATTTCAGATATGGCTTATATGCATGTTTTTTTTGCTCAGAGTATGATAAAAGCTAATTAGGCCTACATTGTACAAATAAATCAATTGAATAAAAATGAGAGAACCCATTTCTGTTTAAATACAGTACACTGGATTATGCTTGCATAACATATATTTGAACTTAAATGTTGATCCTGTGTGTGTACTCTAAGACTAAAGAAATGTATCATATCTGTGCTGTAATGATCCCTACATTTCGTCCTTCATAATTTGGGAGTTCTTTCCTGAGTACCTTATCTTTGGTTCCTTACAAAACATGTGAATTTTACAGAGGAGTTTTTATTTCAATTTTACATTTGAGAAAACAAAGATCCAGAATCAAATAGGGGCAAAAAATATAGACACTGTGTCAGAACTGGTTGCTTCCCCTGGTTTTGCTTTGATGTTGTCTGGATATGTAATCTTTCTTTCTTTTCTTTTTTTTTTAAAGATTTTATTTATTTATTTTTAGAAGGGAATGGAGGGAGAAAGAGAGGAAGAGAAACATCAATGTATGGTTGCCTCTCTCACATCCCTTACTGGGGACCTGGCCTGCAACCTAGGCATGTGCCCTGACTGGGAATCAAACCAGAGATCCCTTGCTTCACAGGCTGGCACTCAATCCACTGAGCCACACCAGCCAGGAAAGGATATGTAATTTTTTTTTTGTGCCTTGGTTTCTTCACATAGAAAAGAAAGAAATTGTCAAAATGACTATACATTTTTGAATATTCATAAGTGATGAGCTGGGACATGAATCAAAGACTTTTAAATCCCATCACTATTTTCTCATCCCCTTAGATTCTACCAAACCCTCTTTAGTACCCATAAATTTAGTATATAAAATTTATATGTTATAATAATCAAATGTATTCAAAAAGTACATACATAATATATAAATATGAGTGAGTTCATATTTTAATATATACATGAATTTATATTTATATTACATAGTTGTATTTTACTTGGTAAATATTTCAAATTAGCAAAATTTGAAATCTTAATGGCTATCAATTTATATTATTCTGTTGAATCATTAACATTTTTGCAAAATCTTTTGCTATTCCCAAGGGAAACACACTTTTTTCCACAATATTAAGAATATTCCTTTATCCTACAATTATATAATGTTTAGAATATTCTTATGACACTTTTTTCATGAAATTTCCATCGTAAAGCTCATATCATATCATGTATTGTCTACTTTGGGATTTAATTTATGGAACATTTTATTTTGTAATGGCAGTCACTGTTTCCCTCTGCATATAATCCATGAGAATATTAGATTAGCACTAAATGGTTCTGTATTATTTGTGGGTACACCCATATATTTTAATATAGAACATGTTATTTCCCCCTATATACATTTCTCCCTCCTACTCAATCATAACTCCTACACAGTGCAAGTGCCAGGTTATTTCTGTTCTTTAAGATTTTAATTGCATTCATTATTTGGAGCTGAATAGTGGTTAGGAATAGCTTTCAAAGATTAAAGCTGTTTATCTGGGTATGAATGATCATTTGGTGATCTGCCAAAACCCTCTTGTTCAAAAATGAAGCTTTTCTATCAAAAGAAATAATGAGACACATAGAGCAAATTTTCTGAACTAACATCACAGCCCTGTGGAGTCATTGAGGCAAAGCACCTGAACCTCAACAGACTTTGATTACTTAGCTTGCAAAGAGAACTCAGGCTGTTACCTTGAAGAGTAGTGTTCCCATCCTTTGAGTTAGATTAATATCCTATATTTATCACCATATTGGAAATTTCAATTTACCAAGTTGAATCAGTTTCTTTGCCCACCTTTGCCATTGTTCTAGTCAGCAGATGGGTCCCTTATTTGTTAGAGTGGTGCAATCACTGAACTGTAGCCACAAAATCTACGTTACCTCTCAAACAAAAATTTTGTCTCGTTTATTTATTAATGCCAACATCATAAAGGTACCAAATCAAAGTTATTTTAGATTTAAAAAAAGTGTTTGTCATCTACTCAAAAAGAAATTTACTAAGCATCTATATTGCACAAGATTCTATCTTTTTTGTGGGAAAGAATGTATGGGCAAATAAGTGAGAGCAACCTGGGCGTTGGAATCCTAAAGACATGGGTGGAAATTTTCAGGACTTCTGGCCAAGATGGAGGTGTAGGTAGACACACTGTGCCTCCTCACACAACCAAAAGAAGAATAACAAGTTAAAAAAACAGAAAACAACCAAAACTGCTAGAAAATCAATCTCTATGGAAGTCTGACCAAGGAGTTAAAGAAGAAACATTCATCCAGACTGCGCCACAACACAGACATGTGGGTTGCCCTGCCCTGGTGAATATGTAAGGCTCAACCCCTTACTATGTAACGGGCATGTGGAGACAAAAAAAAAAAAAAATGACCCAAATCAAAGGACAGATCAAAGCTCCAGAAAAAATACAACTAAGCAACAAAGAGATAGCCAATCTGTTGGATGCACAGTTCAAAACATTGGTAGTCAGGATGCTCACAGAATTGGTTGAATATGGTTGCAAAATAGAGGCAAAAGTGAAGTTTATGAAAAGTGAAATGAAGGAAAATGTACAGGGAACCAACACTGAAGGGTAGGAAACCAGAACTCAAATCAGTGATTTGGAACCAAAGGGAGAAAGAAATAAACATCCAACCAGAACAGAATAAAGAAACAAGTATTCAAAAAACTGAGGAGAGGCTTAGGAACCTCCAGAACAATTTTAAATGTTCCAACATCCAAATCATCATGGTGAAAGAAGGAGAAGGAGAGGGAGAGGGAGAAGGAGAGGAAGAAATTGACAACTTATTTAAAAAAATAATGAAGGAGAACTTCCCCAATGTGGTGAAAGAAATAGACTTCCAGGGAGTTGAGGAAGCTCAGAGAGTCCCAAAGAAGCTGGATCCAAGGAAGCACACACCAGGATATATCATAATTACATTACCAAAGACTAAAGATAAGGAGAGAATCTTAAAAGCAGCAAGAGGAAAGAAGACAGTTACCTACAAAGGAATTCCCTTAAGACTCTCAGCTGATTTCTCAAAAGAAATCTTACAAGCAAGAAGGGACTGGAAAGAAGTATTCGAAGTCATGACAGGCAAGGACCTCCATCCAAGATTACTCTATCCAGCAAAGCTATCATTTAGAATGGAAGGGCAGATAAAGTGCTTCCCAGATAAGTTCAAGTTAAAGGAGTTCATCATCACCGAGCTCTTATTATATGAAATGTTAAAGGGAACGATAAAAAAAAAAAGATCAAAACTATGAACTGTAAAATGACAACAAACTTACCACTATCAACAACTGAACCTAAAAACAAAACAAACAAAAAAAAACCCAAAAACAAATTAAGCAAACAACTAGAACAGCAAAAGAATCACAGAAATGGAGATTACATGGAGGATATTCAGCAATGAGGGGATGAGGGGAGAATGGGGGAAAAGGTACAGGGAATAAATGGTAGGTAGAAAATAGACAGGGAGAGGTTAAGAGTAGTATAGGAAATGTAGAAGCCAAAGAACTTACATGTATGACCCATGGACATGAATTAAGGGGTGGAGAATGCAGGTGGACAGGGGTGTGCAGGACGAAGGGTAATAAAGGGGGAAAATGGGACAACTGTAATAGCATAACCAATAAAAATATATTAAAAATAAAATTAATAACGGAAATTTTCTCTTCGTTACTGATTGCTGTGTGACCTTGGGCTCTATCTTCTCTTACACAAATGTGTGTGTGTGTCAAGTGGGAATAATAGTTATTGAATTAGGTTATAGTGTGGATGGACAATTAAACATTTTACATACCTTGTACTGCAACAATGAGACCTTAGTGACAGAATAAGTAATAGTTCTTAGCATCATCATAGTTATTAATATGACCCAGCTTTTGTTCTCAAAGGAATCTACACTTTTTTCTTATTATTTTAATCTTTATTGTATTTCTTCATTACCATTTAGTGACCTTATACCTCCTTCCCTCACACAAACACCAAATTTTTCCATGTCCAAGAGTCTTTTTCCTTTTTGCTCAATCTCGTTACCACCTAACCACCCCTGCCACTAGCTATCATCTCTTCTGTATCTATGAGTCTATCCCCATTTTCCTTGTTAGTTCAGTTTGTTCATTAGATTCCGCATATGAGTGAAATCATATAGTATTTGTCTTTCTCTGATGCCTTATTTCACTTAGCATAATGTTCTCCAGGTCCATCCATACTGTTTAAAAGGTTAATGTTTTCTTCTTTCCTATGACTGAGTAGTATTTCCATTGTGTAAATGTCCCATAGTTGTTTTATCCACTCATCTACTGATGGATACTTGAGCTGCTTCCATATCTTGGTGATTGTAAATATGCTGCAATGAACATAAGGGAGCTTATGTTCTTTTGAATTTGTTTTGGGTTCCTTTGGATATATTCCCAGAAGTGGGATGACTGGGTCAAGGTCAGATCCACTTTTAATATTTTGAGGTATCTCCATACTGCTTTCCACAGTGGCTGCACCAATCTGCATTCTCAACAATAGCACAAAAGTGTTCCCCTTTCTCCACATCCTCACCAGCACTTGTTGTTTGTTGATTTCTTGATGATGGCCATTCTGACAGGTGTGAGATGGTATCTCCTTGTGGTTTTAATTTGCATTTCTCTGATGATTAGTGACATTGAGCATCTTTTCATATGTCTATTGGCCATCTAGAAAATAATCCCATTCAGAATTGCTTTTGAAAGATTAAAATACCTAGGAATAAACCTAACCAAGGATGTCAAAGGCCTGTACCCAAAAAATTATAAGACACTGAAGAAGAAATTGAAGAAGATACAAATAAGTGGGAGCACATATAGTGTTCATGTATTGGAAGAATTAACATCATTAAAATGTCCATACTACTCAAAGCAATCTACAGATTTCACACAATTCCTATCAAGATTCCAATGACATATTTCACAAAACTACAACAAATATTTCAGAAATTTGCATGGAACCACAATTGGCCCTGCATAACAACAGCAATACTGAGAAAGGAGAACAAAGTTGGAGTAATCATGCTACCTAATATGAAACTATACTACAAGGCCACAGTAAACAAAACAACATGGTACTGGCATAAAAACGTAGATCAATGGAACAGAGTAGAGAACCCAGAAATAAATCCACACATTTATAGTAAATTAATATTTGATCAGGAAGCAAGCACATACAATGGACTAAAGATAGTTTGTTCAATAAATAGCATTGGGAAAATTGGACAGATACATGCAGAAAAATGAAACCAGACCACCTTCTTACATCACACACAAGAATAAATTCAAAATGGATCCAAGACTTAAATGTTAGACCTGAAGCCATAAAAATCCTAGAAGAAAACATAGGCAGCAAAATCTCAGACACTGCTCTAACAATTTTTTATCATATATATCTGCCCAGGCAAGGGAAACAAAAGAAAAAATAAGTAAATGGGACTACATCAAACTAAAAAGATTTTGTACAACAAAGAGAATCATCAACAAAATTAAAAGATAACGGGAAAACATATTCACAGATATATCTCATAAGGAGTTAATATCCAAAATTTATAAAGTACTTAAAAAACTTATCACCAAAAAAATAAACAACCCAATTTAAAAATGGACAATGGACCTGAATAGATACTTCTACATTTTTTCTTTTTAAATTGAATTTATTGGGGTGACATTGATTAATAAAATTATATAGGCTTCAAGGGTATACTTCTATAGGACTGGGTGAAGGGGGGATAAGTGATGATTGCAGGAGAGTTGGCTTGGGGTGGTGAACACACAATACAATATATAGGAGTTTACATTTTTCATACAATTTATGAGATTTTTCACATTAAAAAATCTTCCAACATATTTATAAAATATACTGATATTTCATTTATCCTTCATAGCATATTTCCTGGTTAGTTTCTCCTTTTAGTTCACTGCAGGTCACTTTCATCATCTTGCCCGGTGTCATCTAGGGTCTAATTGGGAAGTGGGCATCCACGGTAGTTATTTCAATTGAAGAAAATTTAAGATAGGGAACTGATTATACAGCTGTTGGAGGGCTATAAGGCAAATAAAGGAACCATGAGCTAGCAGCAATCTAAAAATGGGGAAACAGATTGAAGAGGTTAGGTTTAACAGGTCCTAGGCACTCAAAGAAAGTACCCCATAAAACAGGTCTGCAGCTCTGAGGAGGGGTGCTCCCCAGCTGGTGCTGATACCTCACTGGCTAGAGGAGGGTTTCTATATAGCCGCCCTTTTCAAGCTGATACCTATGAGGGCACATCTAAACATACTCAGAGAACCAAAACATAGAAGCTGAGGCCAACTGCTGTTGCTGCTGCTGCTGCTGCTACAGCAAAGAGCTTTGGCTCACGCTCCACTGAGAGCAATGAAGACTGAAAAGGAAGGAGCTGGTCCTGTCTCCCACTCTCCTGCCCACCACTTCTCCCCTACTGCCCCCCCCCTCCCCGTTGGTAGAACCTAATAGGAAGCCAACTGATAAAAAGGACATGCATTTTATAGTCACTGCTCTTGCATCACAGAGCAGGGGGATAGATGGATGGTGTCACAGCTGAGAGACAAGAGCTTACCTACTAACACAGGTCTGCAGTAGTAGAATGATGTCATACTTTAATTTGTGGGATAAAAATCTGCCCTCAGTGGACTTGGGGGCCCACCTGCTCTTTGGTTTATACTTTAATATTGTGTATTCATTTTAAGAGACTCAGATTCACATGAATGTTGAAAGTAAATATCTGTAGTTATATACTCAAATTCGGGGGTTTAAAATTCCTTTGACTATTAAAGATTCTTTGAGAATAGGTAATATGACTTTTCCTACATACTGCATCACCATTCAAAAATACCTTCCCGCAGAGGACTTTTGTTATTCCTTTAAGATTCTTAAAAAGCAAATCTTGGCCTGGCTGGTGTAGCTCAGTGGATCGAGCGCGGGCTGGGAACCAGAGGGTCCCGGTTCGATTCCCCGTCAGGGCACATGCCTGGGTTGCGGGCCAGGTCCCCAGTGAGGGCCAAGTGAGAGGCAACCATACATTGCTCTTTCTTCCTCCCTTCTCCTCTCTCTGAAAATAAATAAATAAAATCTTAAAAAAAAAAAAGCAAATCTTCATGTAATTCTTCTGGTATCAACAAGGAAAATACCTAGATGTGGGAAATATTATTTATTCAAATTGAAATTAATATGATTTTGTCAG
Organism: Micronycteris hirsuta; assembly: GCA_004026765.1. Taxonomy (NCBI): domain Eukaryota; kingdom Metazoa; phylum Chordata; class Mammalia; order Chiroptera; family Phyllostomidae; genus Micronycteris; species Micronycteris hirsuta. Next base: position 92,908 of record PVJI01004753.1, on the reverse strand, counting down.
CCTTCTACAGTTTAATTGTGTTAAAATGATGATCGTTAGAAATTTTACATTAAGTTAAACATTTATTAAATGCTAAAAAATTATATAAGAAATTTAAAATAAGAAACATTCCCTAGTTTATTTGGTTTCAACTGAAAAAATCTGAATACAATATAACCTTTAAAGGAAAAGGTAGAATATGAACTTTGATAAAGTATGCATTGTTTGTATTTTGCTGAATAAATATTTATGTTATGTTTTATAATTTCTTTCTAATATTAATATGATCTCTTTGTAGAGCTTTTTAATTCATTTAACAAATATTTACTGGTACCTCATAGATGTCAGACACTGAGAAGTCAGAGTGAATAGGACCCTCAAGGTTCCAACATGTAGGGATCATACATTATAATGGAGACAAGGAGAAAGATAATGAGCTAGTAAACACTGAAACAAAGTGAAAAATGCTATAAAGGAAAGACAAACTGGGTTTTTTTTGGAAACTGCGATTGTATGTGTAGTCACAAAAATAATTTTGAAGAGATACTGTTTGAGATGACACCTGAAAGATGAAAAGGGAGGATGGAGACCTGTAAAAGGCAATCTAAGCTGAGGAAAATGCAAAGACAATATCCTTTAAGTAGAAAAGAACTTCGCATTTTCAAGGTACCGTCATAAAAACCACTATAGGTAAAGCCACTGTAATCAAAACAGTCTGGTACTGGCGTAAGAACAGACACATAGATCAATGGAATATAATAGAGAGCTCAGAAATAAACCCAAGTGTCTGTGGTCAATTAATATTAGAAAAAGGACAGAAGCATAAAATGGAGTGAAAATAGCCTCTTCAAGAAATGGTGTTGGGAGACCTGGACAGCTATGTGCAAAAAAATGAAACTTGACCACCAACTTATACCATACACAAAAATAAACTCAAGATGGATAAAAGATTTAAATATAAGTCACAACACCATAAAAATCCTAGAGGAGAACATAGGCAGGAAAATCTCAGATATTCCACGCAGTAATATTTTCACCGATACATCCCCTAGAACAAGGGACTTAAAGGAAAGAATAAACAAATAGAACTTTATCAAAATAAAAAGCTTCTGCATGGATAAAGAAAACATCAACAAAATGAAAAGGGAACTAACTGTGTGGGAAAATATACTTGCAAATGATATGTTGGACAAAGGTTTGATCTCCAAAATATATAAAGAACTCACACAACTCCATTCCAGGAAGACAAACAACCCAATTAACACTTTTTGTACTGCTCATGAGTTTTCTCGTGTTTCACGCACCATCTGTTAAGGACCGCATCACGAGATGATTTAATTAATGTGCAGTTTGCCCAATATTGTGCGGTCCCTGGCGTGCATGTCTTAGAGATTTCTATGCAGTATGAAATGTGTTAAGAAATCTGCAAGGGACCTGAACAGATACTTCTCCAAGGACATGCAGAGGGATGCTCAGCATCACTAGCCATCAGAGAAATGCAAATTAAAAGCACAATGAGATACCACTTCACACCAGTCAGAAGGGCCATCATAAACGAATCAACAAACAACATGCGCTGGTGAGGTTGTGGAGAAGAGAGAACCCTAGTGCACTGTTGGTGGGAATGCAGACTGGTGCAGCCACTGTGGAAGACAGTATGGAATTTCCTCAGAAAACTAAACGTGGAACTGCCTTTTGACCCAGCAATTCCACTGCTGAGATTATACCCTAAGAACCCTGAAACACCAATCCAAAAGAACCTATGCACCCCGATGTTCATAACAGCACAATTTATAATAGCCAAGTGCTGGAAGCATCCTAAGTGCCCATCAGTAAATGAGTTGATCAAAAAATTACATTTACACAATGGAATACTACACAGCAGAAAGAAAGAAGGAACTCCTACCTTTTGTGACAGCATGGATGGAACTGGAGAGCATTATGCTAAGTGAAATAAGCCAGGTGGTGAAAGACAAATACCATATGATCTCACCTATAAGTGGAACCTAATCAACAAAACAAACAAGCAAGCAAAATATAACCAGGGACACTGAAATAAAGAACAAAGTGACAGTAACCAGAGGGTAGTGGGGAGAGAGAGATTATGGGGAAAAATAGGGAAGGGCCATCAAAGACCATGTATAAAGGACACATGGACAAAGCCAAAGGGTGTAGGTATAAGAGTGGGAGGCGGGAGGCGTGGGACGGGGTGGGTATGGTGGAGGAAAATAAGGACAACTTTACTTGAACAAAAATAAAAAAAAAGGGGGGAGACCCACTATAGTTAAAGGAGAGTGAGAAGAATACAGAGAGTTTGAAAGAGTAGGAGGGGCCAGACAATGAAGAATTAAGTGGAGCACAGTAAGCAGTTTGGATTTTATTTCAACAAAAATGAGAAACCACACAATATTTTAAGCATGACAGTCATGGAAACTGAAGTGTAGCTTTAGAGGTCACTTTGGTAACTGTGGGGGGTGGGTTCTAGAGGGAAGAGGAGAAACAGCGAGGGGACTAGGAGAAGAAAGCTAGAATCTAGACGACAGCTGCTGCTGCTGCTGGTGGTGGTGGTAATGATGATAATGGCTGAATTTCTATTCTCTGAAACAACTATGAATGCTTTCCTGTGAAGACCTTCTCTGTCTATGCAGTTGAAAATGATGTTTGTCAAGTCAAGCTCCCAACTCCATGCTTTTTGGAATGGAAGATGATTCACTTTCTCTCCCATGTTGGCCTGACTGAGTTAGGGCCAGGAGTGGCTGGCTGACAACAAAACAAGGAGCTCTCAGAGGACTGTGTCCTTCTGGGGAGTAAAAGGCGGGGCCCAGAGCCTGGGGCACAGAGGTTGTTTCTAACATTGGAGGGTATAAGCGAAGGGAAGATCAAAGCTTATTAGGTTAAATTCAATCATTAAAAATTTCATTAAGAAGGAAAAAAGTTATGAGTATGATGATTTAAGATGTGCTTTGAAAGGGGACACTAAGGAATAGCTGATAAATTGGCTATGAGGTATTGGTGGGGGCGGCAAGTGGGGAGAGGAATCAAGAAACAGTACTTCTTATGGATTGGATAAAGCCACTGAGTGGATGTTGATGTCATTACGGATTCAGTGGAAACAAGGAGAAGAATGAACACTTGTAAGAGAAGAAGAAAATTAAATCCCACTTTAGACCCACAGGATGTTTAAGACAACTAGAGGGTATTCAGACTACATATCAAACAAGCGGTTGAATACCAGCTTTGGAAATTACAGCAGAAGTCAAGGACAATGATAGAAATTAGCAGCTTATTTTATTTTATTATATTTTATTTTTTCACTCCAAAAAACTGTATTATTTTGATGCATGAACTGAGCCTGGGATGAACATGAGCCAGGACAAGAATTATCCACATTCTGATAAGCAGCAAAGTCCATAATGACCTCAGGTGAAAAGCAGCCCACCTGTGAACTGGCCCTGCTTTCTTAAGCCCTTCTTATAAACTCCAAGCACAAGCTGCTCCCAGCTCCCTCCTACTGGGGTGTCCCATGATTCCTCTACGATTCCTTGGGCTGATGCCCTTTTTTGCTATGCCAAGCTCAGTAAACCTAATTTTATCTATTTTTTAAAATTTTTAAATTACTTTATTGTTGTTCAATTACAGTTGTCTGCATTTTCTCCCCTCCCCTTCCCCCTACCCCATCCAAACCCACCTCCCTCCCTTGCTTCCACACTCACCCTTGGCTTTGTCCATGTGTCCCCCATGGTAGTTCCTGAAAATCCTTCTCCCCACAGTCCCCTCCCCCCTCCCCTCTGGCCACTGTCAGATTGTTCTTAATTTCAATGTCTCTGATTATATTTTGCTTGCTTTTTTCTTTTGTTGATTATGTTCCAGTTACATGGTATTCGTCCCTCACCTCCTGGCTTATTTTGCTTAGACTAATGCTCTCCGGTTCCATCCATGCTGTTGCAAAGGGTATAAGCTCCTTCTTTCTCTCTGCTGTGTAGAATTCCATTGTGTACATGTACCATAGTTTCTTGATCCACTCATTTGCTGATGGACACTTAGCTTGCTTCTAGCACTTGGCTATTGTGAATTGTGCTGCTATGAACATTGGTGTGCATAGGTTCTTTTGGATTGGTGTTTCAGGGCTCTTAGGGTATAATTCCAGCAGTGGAATTGTTGGGTCAAAAGGCAGTTCCACTTTTAGTTTTCTGAGGAAATTCCATACTGTTTTCCACAGTGGCTGCACCAGTCTGCATTCCCACCAACAGTGCACTGGGGTTCCCTTTTCTCTTCAGCCTCTCCAACACTTGTCTGCTGCTTTGTTTATGATGGCCATTCTGACCAGTGTGAGATGGTATCTCATTGTGGTTTTAATTTGCCTCTCTCTGATGGCTAGTGATGCTAAGCATCTTTCATTTGTCTCCGGGCCCTCTGTATGTCCTCCTTGGTGAAATGTCTGTTCAGGTCTTATGCCCAATTTTTAATTGTGTTGTTTGTCTTCCTGGAGTGGAGTCGTGTGAGTTCTTTATATATTTTGGAGATTAAACCCTTGTCCGAGGTATGATTGGCAAATATATTTCTCATACGGTTGGTTCCCTTTTTATTTTAATACTGTTTCTGTAGCCATGCAGAAGTATTTTATTTTGATGGGGTCCCATTTGTTTTTTCTTTCCTTTATATCCCTTGCTCTAGGGGACATATCAGTGAAGATGTTGCCACGTGGAATGTCTGAGATTTTCCTACTGATGTTTTCCTCTAGGACTTTTATGGTGTCACAACTTATATTTAAGTCTTTTATCCATCTTGAATTTATTTTTGTGTATGGTGTAAGTTGGTGCTCGAGTTTCATTTTTTTGCATGTGGCCATCCAGATTTCCCAACACCATTTGTTGAAGAGGCTATTTTTATTCCATTTTATGCTTCTGCCCCCTTTGTCAAAAATTAATTGTCCATAAAGAGTTGGGTTTATTTCTGGGCTCTCTATTCTGTTCCATTGGTCTATCTGTCTTTTTTTTTTTTTTTTTTTTTGCCAGTATCAAGCTGTTTTGATTACAGTGGCCTTGTAATACAGTTTGAGATTATGTATTGTGACACCTCCTACTTTGCTCTTCTTTCTCAAAATTACTGCAGACATTCAGGGTCGTTTATGGTTCCATGTAAATTTTTGAAGTGTTTGTTCTATATCTGTGAAATATACCATTGGTACTTTGATAGCGATTGCATTGAATCTATAAATTACTTTTGGTAGTATGGCCATTTTGGTGATATTGATTCTTCTGATCCATGAGCATGGTATATGTTTCCATTTGTTTGTGTCTTCCATGATTTCTTTCTTCAGTGTTGTGTAGTTTTCTGAGTACAGGTCTTTTACCTCCTTGGTTAGGTTTATTCCTAGATATTTTATTTTTCTTGTTGCTGTATCAAATGGGATTTTTTTCCTGATTTCTGCTTCTGATTTTTCATTGTTGGTATACCAAAATGCCTTTGATTTCTGGATATTGACACTGTATCCTGCTGTTTTGCCAAATTCATTTATTAGGTCCAGTAGTTTTTTGGCGGAGTCTATAGGGTTTTCCATGTACACTATCATGTCATCTGCAGGCAATGATAGTTTTGTTTCCTCCTTTCCAATTTGGATTCCTTTTTTCCCTTTTCTTTTCTGATTGCTGTGGGTAAAACTTCCAACACTATGTTGAATAGAAGTGGTGATAGTGGACAACCTTGTCGTATTCCTGATACTAGTGGGAAAGATATTAGTTTTTGCTCATTGAGTATGATGTTGGCTGTAGGTCTCTCATAGATGGCCTTTATTATGTTGAGGAATGCTCCCTCTATTCCCACTTTGCTGAGTGTTTTTATCATAAATGGTTGATGTACCTCATCAAATGCTTTTTCCGCATCTATTGATATGATCATGTGATTTTTGTCTTTGCTTTTGTTTATGTGATGTATTATGCTTATTGATTTGGGAATATTGTACCATCCTTGCATCCCTGGGATGAATCCCACTTGGTCATGGTGTATGATCTTTTTAATGTATTGCTGGATACGGTTTGCCAATATTTTGTTGAGGATTTTAGCATCTATGTTCATCAGCGATATTGGTCTGAAGTTTTCTTTTTTTGTTGTGACTTTATCTGGTTTTGGGATTAGGATGATGTTGGCTTCATAAAAAGAGTTTGGGAGTCTTTCATCATTTTGGAGTTTTTGGAATAGTCTGTGAAGGACAGGGGTTAGCTCTTCCTTAAATGTTTTGTAGAATTCTCCTGTGAAACCATCTGGTCCAGGGCTTTTGTGTGTTGGGAGGTTTTTTTAGTGCTTCAATTTCGTCTGCTGTTACTAGTCAGTTCAGGCTTTCTGCATCTTCTTCATTGAGTGTTGGAAGATTATATTTTTCTAGAAATTTGTCATTTCACCTAGGTTTTCAAATTTCTTGGCATACAGTTCTTCGTAGTAATTTCTTACAGTCCTTTGTATTTCTGTGGTGTCAGTTGTAATCTCACCTCTTTCATTTCTGATTGTGTTTATTTGGGTCCTCTCTCTTTTTTTTCTTGATGAGCCTGCTGAAAGGCTTGTTGATTTTGTTTATCTTTTCAAAGAACCAGCTCCTGGATTCATTGATCCTTAGAATTGTGCTTGTAGTCTCTATGTCATTTAATTCTGCTCTGATCTTGGTTATTTCCTTCCTTCTACTTGCTCTGGTCTGTCTCTGTTGTTGTTCTTCGAGTTCTTGTAGGTGTAGGGTTAAGCTGTTTGAAATGTTTTTATCTTTTTTAGGTAGGCCTATATCACTATGAAGTCCCCTCTCAGGACTGCCTTCACTCTGTCCCATAAGTTTTGGGTTGTTGTAAGTTCATTTTCATTTGTTTCTAAAAACTTTTTGATTTCTTCCCTAATCTCATTCTTGACTCATTCATTGTTTAATAGCATGCTATTCAATGTCCATGATTTTGAGTGTTTTGGGTTTTTTTCCTTGGGGTTGGTTTCTAGTTTCAGTCCCTTGTGATCAGAGAAAATGCTTGATATGATTTCAATTTTCTTGAATTTGTTGAGGCTTGTTTTGTGTCCTATCATGTGGTCTATCTTTGAAACTGTTCCATGTGCATTTGAAAAGAATGTATATTTAGCTTCTTTGGAGTGAAAGGCTCTATATATATCAGTTATGTCCATTTCATCTAGGGCGTTGTTCAATGCCACAATATCTTTGTTGATATTTTGTTTGGAAGATCTGTCCATTTTTGACAGTGGGGTGTTCAAATCCCCTACTATAATTGTGTTGCTGTCAATATCTTTCTTGAAGTCCTCCAAAATTTTATTTATGTAATGGGTGCTCCTATGTTGGGTGCATATAGTAGTTTATTTTTTTGTTTGTTTTGTTTATGTTTTTGAAATCATCGCGTGGAATGTAAAGCCCTGTGCCTGGATGTGGTTACGTAGGGAGATAATGTATGAGTAAAGATAATTTCCAGCTTTTAAAGACTGGGATAGTAAGAGGAACAAATGAAAGTGGCCTGGGAGGTAATAAGAAAAGAAGCATTATGAAATCCAAGAGAGAAGAATGTTGTATGAATGAAGAAGCTAAGTGTTTCCTGCAGAAGCCAAAAGTAGAGAAGTTCAGGTAAATGAGAAAGAGGAGTCCATTTTTTTGGTCACGTGGATGTTTACATTGACCTTGATATGAACAGTTTCATATTATGTGAAGTTTTATAATCCAATCTTTATATTCAAGTTTTTATAAGCCTCAAGTGGTTGACAGGAAGGAATAAGAATCACTACAATTTTTTTTTGTCATGTCTCAGGAAGAATTGCCTGCTGACTTATTTTCTTTTATTGGATAATATTTGATGTAAGTGGTTCTGAAAGATTTTCTATCTCCTCTGTGATTGGAATCTATAACTGGAAATTGATCCAGAGTGGTAACAAAAATGCTATCTTCCTGTTTAATCTCTTAGGCTTTTTCACTGTAGGGCACTCACCAAAAATGGTGACCAAGAACTGTTTTAGTGAAACCAGACTGTGAAAACTAGTAGTAACCAATGTGGGAGAGATAAGACCTGACACATCTGACTAACCACATTCTTTTAAGAATGTTAGAGTAATGTTTTTTGTATGACTAATTTTACCCTATTCAATGTCAGTACAAGCGGTCACTGACTTAATGATGGTTTAATTTATGAATTTTTGGCTTTACAATGGTGTAAAAAGTGATATGATTCAGTAGAAACAATACTTTGAATATTGAGTTTTGATCTTTTCTGGGCTGGCAACACATAGTGTCTTGTGATGCAGGGCAATGGCAGTGAGATGACTTGGCCTAACCGTGGGCTAATGTAAATGTTCTGATCATGTTTAAGGTGGGCTAGACTAAGTTATGGTGCTCAGTGTGTTAGTTGTATTAAGTGCATTTCTGACATATAATATTTTCAATTTATCGGCTTATTGGAATATAACTCATAATAAGTTGTGGAATATCTGTATAAATTTCTTGAACTGAAAAGTGAAATGAAGTTTATTTGTTCAGTGTTAGCCTGTAGCAGTAAATCTAATATATAAATGTTATTTAATTACTTCTTTATTTGAGGGCAAGCTGAATTCGCCTATTGTTATTTTAATTTATATGAATATAACATTTGTCTTTTCTTAACTGTGTTCTACTTTTATTTATTTTTTATTTTTGGTGGAAAAATTCATTGTCATTCCCTTGCATGATGGGAATATTTATTCACAGGTGCAGAAATGTACCCTTTATATTCTTAAATGCATAGTTTTGCTTTACCACAAGGAGCCCTGTGCTATGTATTTATTTTCAATATGCTTTTTTGTGTGTATGTGTGTATAAAAGCTTTGCTTCATTTGTAAACTTTTATTAGCTTTAAATCCAGATTTAATTTTTTTAAAGGACATTCTATTTTTGCCTCATTCTAACAAACCCCAGCTGATGGCCCAACAAACTTGTCTCACGTTCTTTATAGGTATGATTTTCTTGTCATCCTTTCTTAGATTTCTCAGATCCAAGATGTCTGAATAAACTCATGATCTTTCTGTATAAGTCTCCTTCTCTTGCATTGTTCTCTACTATAGTACGTGGTATTATTGAGAATGTCAAGCCAAAACCTTGATCCCTCACTCTTTCTTACTACTATGGCCAATCCATCACCACCACCTATTTCACCTTATAAATATCTTGCTCTTGCTTCTACTTCTCTCTATATCCACCATTTCTATTACCTTCTCAGTTCAAACTACTGTCACTGCTTACTTAGACTATTGCAATATCCTTCTAAATGGTCTCCATTCATTTACTTCAACCCATTTTCCAGACCACAGGTAGAATGCTGTTTGCAAAAGCCACTCTAAGCATGTCATTTCTCTGCTTAAAACTCCTCAGTGACCGCCAGTTGTCTTTGGGATGATGAACAAAATCCTTAACCCAGTCTACCAAGCGTGCATGATCTGGCCCTGTAGTTCTCTCCTGCCTCACCCAGTAGCTCTCTGCTCCTCACGCTCTCTTCTGTATTTCTTCCTTTCTTTTTGCTTGATGATCCCTTTGCTGACAGTTCTTTCCCCCCACTTCTTTCTCACCTAGTTAATGCTTACTTGTGCTTATAATTTCTTCCCAAGTGGCAGTTCCTCATGAAGTCTTTCCCCAAACCCCAGATTCAGTCCCATGCCCTTGTATAACTGACTACCTTTCCTTCACAGCGCTTACCATAGTTGTAGATTTTTAGCTATGCGATAAGTACTGCGAAGGACCTTTGATTAATATTGGTTTCTAACTCTCCAGGGGTGTCAAACTCATTTTCACTGGGGGCCACATCAGCCTCATGGTTGCCTTCAAAGGACCAAATGTAATTTTAGAACTGTATAAATGTAGCTACTCCTTAACTGTTAAGTGAGAGCTCAGCGCTGCTGAGTAGAAGCAAGGTGCCAGGCCAGATAAAACAAGGTGGAGGGTCGGATTCAGCCCATGGGGCTTGTATTTGCCACCTCTGCTCTAGACTATAAATTCTATGAGGACCTGGGTTATGCCTGTTTTTGTTCACCTTGTATCCCTGGTATTTAGTGCCAATAGCATAAAAGCACTCAGTAGGCATTTGTTGATGAATAAATGAATGAAGGAATGGTTTTGAGAGGATTGCATAAAAATATAAGGTTGATTCAGCACATTTCATTATAAAAATTGGAAAAACAACTTCAAAAAGTTCATGTCCTACTGAGTTAATAGGACCATCCTTGTATGTAAAGGTCAGTAGATTTTAAGATTAAATTTTATTTTCTATTAACTTACTATATATAGATTGATGTACACTTGTGTCAGACTATGGGACTCTGGAAGAGGAATTATTTTCAAATACATTCTACAGCATTTACTACTGTTACTGTTCATAACTTAATTACTAACATTAATAACTAACACTAGCTTCAAAACTCACTTGTAAAATTTATTTCATTTACTTAAATGAAATTAGCATAAAAGGAAATTGGAAACAGTGACTTAAGTACAGATTTAGGGTAAACTTTACTATAAATACACTGAAAAGAAGTTTAATATTTTTCCCCATGTTCTTCAGGTTTCAATTTTTCTACCTTTTATCAACTGAGTTTTATCTTGATAGTTTGCAACACTATTCTGACTTTAGGAGGTCACTGTTTTTCTACTTGTATCTGAAGTCCCTTGCAAAAAGTGATATTTATCATTTGTATCACATGAATAACTGGTATTCACACAATTGAGCACAGAGATTTTTTTTATCTCATTACTAGATTTTAATTTATAGGTCAAACCTTAATAGTCATGTTAGTTTAATAGTAGTTACTACTCATATTTCATTGGTACCTACTATGTTATAGGAATATAATAAATATTAATTGATGATAATCCAAGTGCAGTTTATCATTTTAGGAAGTAAATTTAGTGTCTTTCTGATAAATTCCATAATTTCTTAAAACATTTGGTTTAGTTTGCTGTGTAGCTATAGTCACATAAATGAGAAAATATATTACTGAACCATATGTTTTAATAACTTAGAAGTAATGGTACCTATATAAGTCTGCTGATTTTTACTCCAAATTAGTTTTTAATTTTAATTTGAGTTAAGTTATTCTGCTAAAAACTATTATTCTCAGATATTTTATTACTAAAAAATGTAATAACATGTAAACTGAGACAGCTTATCTAGAGTAGAAAAGGTTAATTTAACACCATGTATTAAATTTTTTCAACATGTTTCCTAACATAATATGTACTCTTTTAGAAATTTACCTAAAAGAAATTATTAGATAACAAGTGCTTTTACCATTAGGAAAATATAATAATTTAATACTCTTTTATCCCCTAAAGATTTTTCAACTGTAGAAGTATACTTTTAATGAGATTTTGATTTTGAAGAAATTGTCTTTTTTTTCTTTTTTTGCATCCCAAATCAACTTGATGAAGCCCTTACTTATTAACACTTTAATTTGGGAAATCCCAGTACTATCTTATTATAAAAATAATAAGTGATAGTAATTTTGATTGTTATTGTCATCCTTTTAAATAGTAGCTAAAGCATACCAATTGGATAGTTAATGCAAATTGCAATGCATTTTCTTTTAGGAAATTGTTAAAATTGTGTTTCCAATGTTTTTTTGTCACTCACTTTTTAAAAAATTATTTTATTGTTGTTCAGTTATAGTTGCCTGCATTTGTCACTCACTTTAATCTTAGCCTAGAAGAATTTGGGTTTTGCATTGACAATGAAAATGTGATCTTCATTATGCAATAGGGTCAGATCTTTAAATAAAGGCAGAGAAGTTATGGCAGCACTTCTGGGGTGTTTAAATTTAAAATAATAATTTAAGTGTCTCTGTGTATGTTCTTAAAAGTTGCTCTGAAAAGGTAGCAGTTATGCTTCCTGGCCAGCTTCTGGCGCTGACTGGCCCTTACATTAAGTGTATTAGGTATCAGTATGGAGCCACCAGGACACTGTTCCACATAATTGCAGAGACCTTACTCCCTGGGTTAGAATCCCATATGGGGCCCTGTTTGTTGATATGTTTGCAACAAAAAGCCATTAGCTTGCAGGGTCAAGGGGTTAATGGAAGAAATATTCTTGTCTTCCTATTATCTTGCAATGTTTTGCTGGGAGCTAAAGAAAGACAACACTGTTCTCCCCCAATTTATCTTGGCAGTTTAAAAAATGGTGACTTCATGTTTCTGTGACTAAATAAAAGATTAAATGCCAATATGGACAGGTTTAGAAATGTACTTAGTGAGCTGACAGTTCAGATAGGCATCCTGTCATGACCACCTCTGCTGAGGTCACTGAATGGCACCTGGTAACGAAAACTAGGAGGGAAAAATGCCTTAATTTATTTATTAATATTGTTTGCTTGTTCCATTTGAGGCAAATTAGTCATCTTGCACAAAAAGTCAAGAAAATTGCATAAAACTTTAAAAGAGAGCATCAAAATTACTTGTGTTGACTCCAAATGGGATTCTGTATCTAAAAGAGAGAACTCAATTACTCAGATTGGTGCCCCCAAATTTCAAAGATTTTAAAGAGTGTATAAAGACTGTAAATACATATCCTTATGCCAAAGGAATTCTTATTAAAACTTGGTTGATGATTATAGATGGGGTTTTAGATGGAATTAATTTGCCTAGATTTTAGATTAAAAATCGTCACCTAAGGTTTTTTCCACCATTTTACCTTGAAAATAATGCATTTAATAGCCTGGCTGTTCTGCTATGATGTATCTGATGAGGTTAGGATGCCCAATGCAATTTTTTAAAATTTAATATATTTATTTTTAGAGGGAGAAGAAGTGAGGGAGAAAGAGAAACATCAATGTGTGGTTGCCTCTCATGTGCCCCCGACTAGGGACTGGGTCCACAACCCAGGCCTGTGCCTTGACTGGGAATCGAACCAGCGACCCTTTGCTTTGCAGTCCAGTGCTCAGTCCATTCAGCCACACCAGCCAGGGCTGCCCAGTGCAATTTAATAGTCACTGGAAAGTCTCCTCTTCTATGTAAGTGTTCCACTGGGAAATTTCCCCTCAAATTCAACCAGCTAGAGGATCTTCTAGATTAATTAAAATAACTGATTTTAGGATGCAATAAAAGTGTTTGCTGTACAGTACTTTAGGAAACTTATCTACTTCTTTCTCTCTGAAGGCCAGAATACCCTTATAACTTCATTTTAAGGTCGGTCAAAGTTATGGGCATAGTTAGTAACTCAGAGTTGTCTTGAATTGAAACAATTTCAGCCAATTTAATTGTAGTCCTCTGCCAACAAACACAGGTTGTGCTGGTTTGATTTGACACAGCTTGGCTGGTGAATTTGACTAATTTTACTAATTAAATCTGCCATAACAGTTAACGCATATGAATGCATATGGTTACAGTCCTCCGTTTCACTCCTAATTTAGTTTGACAACACACATGTGAGTTTTTTTTTTAACTCTATGTTTATATAAAGCGAATTTTTTAACACATAATTCTCTAACTCTCCTGAAGTTCGAACTTCAAAATAATAGATGGGGGAAATGTAATCATACCTCTGTTTAAAGTAACTTAAAATTGAAGAAGCTGGTGACAAACTTTTCAATAATTAAGATACTTTTTGTCTTTCAGAATTAGTTGAGATCATGCTTTAATCCAGGGTTAGCCAGGGTTGCTGATATGGTGTGATAAGCCACCTTTCCTGTGCCCTTCTTCAGCGAGAGATACGCACCGACTGGTGCTTTTCTCCCTAAGAAGCTGCGCTGTGTCTGTGCATCGTAACCCACGGGCTCAGTCTTGTGGACTTAAACATTAGGCCATTTGTTTCTTTAATGTCTCCGGTAGTTAAAGTGTTGGGGCAGACTTTGTATATTCATAAACTTATTAAAAGTAGTAACATTACTATTTATCCCCATAAATTAATTCTTAAAGGCCTCTTTCTGCGGTCTGTTTACTTTACATATTCTCAAACTGGAAGTTTTTCACACTATAATAGCTACAATTATACTGCATATTGACCATCTGCTAAGGCATATTTCTAAAACATCTCCCATCAGAAAAACTAAGCATATTTAGGGTTCCCAGAGGAATTTCACATGTGCTCACCAATAACTTAATCAACTGCAGACTGCTGCTATGCGCTGGCTATTTTTCTTTGCTCTTGCTTAGGCCCTTTTCAATACGCATTATTGACTCAAGTCATTTGGTCCCTGGTTCCCGGCAGCCCCACCGGCACCACTGACACCAAGGTGCCAGATCTGCCCAATGGTTTCGGCAAACGAAGAGGGAATCTGCCTCTCTCATCACTGTCTCTTAGGTTCTCTCGGAAGATGAGGGTCCACAGCTCAGCAGTTATTTCAGACAGAGGCTTGCCAGGGCCACGGCCCAACGCAGGGGCAGACGGGGCGCTGCAGAAGCAGAGGGATCAGTCCGCTCCAGGTGCTGAAAATAACGGGGCGATTTGTCTGTAGAGAGTTTAGAACTGTAATAAAATCGGTTAAACTTGGTCTGCTTTTTACTATTACTCCATGCGGTGATTATAAACAATATCAGGTTATATATATATATTTCTCCCTGCCTGCGCAAACCACTCCCACTCTCTTCCCTTGGGCACACTGCTGTTTACAGATGCTGGCCTCCGACAGGTTTCCCCGGGAGGCTCCTCAGTCCCTCATGTGTGCAACGTTTTGACAGTTCATCCTGACAAGGAGTTAGATATGACCCAGCTGAAGGCCCATATCCACCTACACATGTACTGTTGAAAGAGGCCAGAAATCTTTTCTTTTTTCCGTTTTCTTTTCTTTCTCCCCTTCTCCTTCTTGCCTTCCCTTTTGCTCTGTTCTCCTGACTTCTCTCTCTCCTTCCTTCTCTCCCTTCCTCCCTCACTCCCCGATCTCATTGTTCTTAAAAAAACTTATTTCTATGAAAGACATTATTTCCTTGTGCTGCAAGCTAGAAGTTAGGATCAGCATAACGTGTAGTGGACAGAAGACTTGACCCGGCACCATGACACTTGGCCTCAGTCCTGGTCCCCTCACAAGCTGTGTGGCCTAATAATGTCAGTTGGACTTTCTGGGGCCTCATCTGTGGGATTAGGGGGATCGAACTTGATAATCTGCAGGCATTTGAACTAGACATTTCTACTATTCTGTGAAATAAGAAAGTAACAAGCATAAGCAAAAATGCAGATGATTGATTCACACAGAGCAGGACTGTACTTTCCATTTATAGCTCCCAGTTTTATTTTTTCTGATTGTTTTCCTTTTCACTTTCCAAAAGATAAAATCTTAGCAACATCTCTTAAATTTCACCCACCAAGGGCACAGTGGGTCAATATCAGTGACTTCCAGGACTTCAACACAATTAAGTTCTAGAAACATCAGGGGCAAAGCAGAATTAATTATATATGTCTCTACCAAATTACTGAGCCTGTGACTGGTTGACAAGGGCATCTCAGCCCATCATCAACCATGATGTCACATACCCTGAACAATGGGCCATCCCTGTAGAAGAAGCCTGAGACAGCATGTCCCTGAATTTCACATAATCATATCAACACTTGCTATTACTGTGCAAACTGCTTCTGACCAGAGAAAAGAGAAGTCTAGTTCACTAGTGAGTGACTTCTGAGGTAAAATTGGAATAAAAAAGTGTTGGATGTGGTTTTAACACACTTACAGACATTCTTACAGTAACTGAAGTTTTTCTCATTTATAGTTAAACACTTTTTTTACAGAAGGACTTAAAAATCTGGGTCATGTTGTAGTCATTGTTAAATATTCTCTTCTGCTGCATAATTTCAGAAGGAAATTAAGAAGTGAAAACCTGCCATTAAAGCCATCACTTTCCTGAACACACACCATAAGTACATGTGCCTGCACATTCATGCACGCATACACAATTTTAGCTTTTCATTTGGACTCATTGATTACACATGCTGAATATTACTATAAATGTAAATTGTAATAATAACATTTTAAAAATCAAAAGATTATATATAAAACAATTATACCTCTAATAAGATATATAATGATGACCAAGATAGTCGTCATTCCCTCTGATACCGTTTTAAAGCTGTGTTACAAACGTGGCCCAGTGTGTCTCTCTATGTCTCAATCTCTCTGTCTCTGTATCTCTGTCTCATGTCTTTTTATTTCTCTTTCTACACACACACCTTATAATTTCAAAAGAAATAACTGGTGTTATAGTTTATTGGTATCTGGACAAAAGTTTGTCTGGTTGGAATTTTTCACTTTTTATTATAACATTAGTGTTGTTTCTACAACTGGTAACCCTACTATAAATGAAAAAAACGTATTACTAATCTTTCATCAGCTGCTTAATGTCAATGGATCTTTCATTCTTAGACTCTGAGTTAAAATGGATTTTTCCGTAGGCTCAATCTGTTTGAGACCCACTAGTTTCTGCTGCAGCGGTGCTCCCCATCACCCATATGCATTTTCGTTTAAGACAAAAATAGCAGCCCCAGCAGAAAATAAGTGCAGTCTTCTCCTTTGTAAGTTGTAATTGAGGTTGTGGCACGGCATATTGCCTGTGGCAGAATCTATTACCTAGAAATGGAGACTGTGATTTGAAGCTGGTTGCAGTGTAAGCAAAATGAATTAATTATTAGCAGCACAGAGTTGAAGTAAAATTCAGGATTTTATAAAGTGAAATATATTGGCATTTTTTAAAAGAGGCCACAACAAGGAACTCAGTGATGCATCAACCAGTCTTTCCCACCATTCTTTTTCTTGCCTTTTGGAATTCTTATATGCATAGGTTAAGATGACGATCCACAAATTAAATCAATCTTTGCTCAGAATGCGATAGAAAATTTTCTAGTATATTTAGTTCTTCCCTAATTTGAAGTTAGCATACACATATTTTAATATGTGGCGCTTAGTGTCACTTGGCTATATGTAAGTAGTTAAATAATGATAGGATTAAATTATCTTTAATGATTTTTTAAATTAGAAAAGCAACATTTTCCCTCTCCTCTGTGGCACAAAGAGGGCAAAAATGGACTTTTTTAGGGGAAAGTTTATGGACACATAACTTTCTACCATAAATTATGAACTTTAGGGTACATAATATTTGTATGTAATTATTTAGAAAATTAAAACTCTTCATAGCAACAAAGTATCTAGCTTATTTTACTTCATTTATTTACCAGTGATTTTACTGAGAGTTATATCCTTTTTGTTGGTTTTTAGTCTAATTCACTTATCCTTGGATTAGGTCCAAAGGAAGCTGCTAATATTCAATCAGAAGTAAGGAAATTCAATGACAGTAAGAGATAGGATTTAGTTCAATCTCATTATTTTAATGATCTTATTTAAACTTTACAAAAGTCAATTATGTAGAGATATAAATATATGATATAAATATATTTACATCTGATATGGACACGTTTATGGCTATTTTATTACATGATTTTCCTCTCAGTACAAGTAAATTCTCCTTCCTCAATATTTTCTCTACCCCTTCTCTCTCACCTTCCCCTTCTCTATTTTTAAATTATTGTAACTTTTTTCCTTCTTTAATATAATTTTATTAATACTTGAGCACCGCTGTCTCCATTTTCCAGCACCACTTTTCCCCACCCACCTACCCCCACCTTCCACCCTCAATCCTACCCCCTTTGACTTTGTCCATGAGTCCTTTATACATGTTCATTTATGAGAAAGAAAAACAAAGTAGCTGGGATCACCATACTTGACATCAAATTATATTACAAGGCCATGGTAATTAAAACAGTCTGGGACTTCCGACCAAGATGGAGGCATAGGTGGACACACTGTTCCTCCACTCACAACCAAAGAGGAAAAACAACAAGTTATAAACCAAAAAAACCCAACCATAACCGACAGAGAATCAAAACGAGTGGAAGTCCGACAGCCAAGTTAGAGAGGACACGTTTATCCAGACTGGTAAGCAGGGTGGAGCTGGGTGGAGAGCACATGTAGCAATACAGCAGTTTGCCCAGAGAGACTCACTGTGGGCGCGCCTTGCCAAAACGTGGCCAGTGCACCTGGAGAAGCCCATGGGAACCAGCGGGCCGAAACTGGTGGACTGGGGGGTCCCTCTTTTGCGCACAGATAAACCAGGAGAAGGAGCTGAGGAGCAGAGCAGACAGCGTGGTGACCATCGCAACCCACCATCACAGGGGAAAAAAGCCCCAGACCACCTGTTGAAAGCACCTGAGGGGGTTGAGGCAGTGCCCAGCTTCACGGGAGAGCTTATTGGGGTGAGGGTGAATGGGAGCCAGTGGTAAACAGAGCAAGCGCCAGGCCCCACCCCCAAAGGAAGAGTCACAACGCAGCAACATAGGTTACCCTGCACTAGCGGACACCTAAGGCTCTGCCCCTTAAAGTAACAGGCTCACCCAGAAAAAAAAAAAAAAAAAGGCCCAAATGAAAGAACAGAACAGAGCTCCAGAAAAATTACAACTAAGGGATGAGGAGATAGCCGACCTATCAGATGCCCAGTTCAAAACACTGGTAATCAGGATGCTCACAAAATTGGAAGAAAGGTAGACTCAAATAAATGAACAAATGAAGGATATGCTAAAGAAAATGAGGGGAAATGTGCAGGGAACTAATAGGGAAGAGAAGGAAACTGGGACCCAAATCAACGGTGTGGACCAGAAGGAAGAAACAAGAATTTAAAAAAATGAGGAGAGGCTTAGGAACCTCTGAGACATCTGTAAACAGCCCAACATCCGGATCATAGGGATGCCAGAAGAAGAAGAGGAAGACCAAGAAATTGAACATTTATTTGAACAAATAATGAAGGAGAATTTCCCCAATCTGGCAAAGAAAATAGACTTCCAGGAAGTCCAGGAAGCTCAGAAAGTCCCAAAGAAGCAGGACTCAAAGAGGAACACACCAAGGCACATCATAATGACATTACTCAAGATTAAAAATAAGGAGAGAATCTTAGAAGCAGCAAGAGAAAAGGAGACAGTTACCTACAAAGGAATTCTTATAAGACTGTCAGCTGATTTCTCAAAGGAGAACTTTCAGGCAAGAAGGGGCTGGAAAGAAGTATAGCAAATCATGAAAGGCAAGGACCTACATCCAAGAATACTATATCCAGCAAAACTTTCATTTAGAATGGAAGGGCAGATAAAGTGCTTCTCAGATAAGGTCAAGTTCAAGGAATTCATCATCACCCAGCCTTTATTATATGAAATGTTAAAGGGATTTATATAAGGTATGGAGGGATATCAACAGGGAAGTGAGAGGGGGAGAGAGGAGGAAAAATACTGAGAAAAAGTAGCATAAACGGTAGGTAGAAAACAGACAGGGGGAGGTTAAGAATAGTATAGGAAATATAGAAGCCAAAGAACTTATGTGTATGACCCAGGGACAAAAACTAAAGGGCGGGGAATGGGGGGGATGTGGGTCGGAGGGGAATAAAGGGGAGAAATGGGACAACTGTAATAGCATAATCAATAAAATATATTTAAGAAAAAAAATATGTAACCACCATTTGTTGTTCAAAAAACCAAAACAAATAAAAACAACAAAACACATACAAGAGAATAGTTATTTCACTCAAAAGAAAAGCCCAAGCCTCTCTTATGTTCACAAGACATCACATGATACTGCTTCTAGCTACCTGTCTGCCCTCATATCCTGACCTTCTTCCCCCCTTGCTATTGTTTCTTCAGTAATGATGGATTCCTTGCTGTTCCTTAAACATCCTAAGTATACACTCAGGATAAGACCTTTGCATTTACTTTTCTACCTGTCTAGAATTATCCTCTACATAGCTCCCTCTCTCCATTCAAGTCTCTGGTCAAATGTTTTCTTAGACTTTTGCTGACACTGTTGTCTAGAACAATACCCCTTTCCCCAGTATGTCACTCTCTAGTCCACAGGTGGCAAACACAAGGCCCATGGGTCAAATCCGGTCCTCCTTCTTGTTTTATCCAGCCTGGCACCTTGTTTCTACCTAGTTAAGGAATAGCTACATTTATACAGTCCTAAAATTACATTTGGCCCTTTGAAGGCAACCACAAGGCTGATGTGTCCCCTGGTTAAAAAACAAAACAAAACAGTCTGATACTGGCATAAGAATAGACACATAGATCAATGTAACAGAATAGAAAGCCCAGAAATAAACCCAAGTCTCTACGGTCAATTAATATTTGACAAAGGGGCAGACGCATCAAATGCAATAAAAGTAGCCTCTTTAACAAATGGTGTTAGGAGATCTGGACAGCTACATGCAAAAAAATGAAACTTACCACCAACTTATACCATAATACAAAAAATAAAGTAAGGATGGATAAATGACTTAAATATAAGTCGTGATACCGTAAAAGTCCTAAAGGAGAACATAGGCAGGAAAATTATTATAACATTTTTATACTGCTTTATTGTACCTTGACTTTGAATCTGAGTTATGTAATTATTATGATTTTCATTAAAGTAAATAGTGGCAGTATTATTTAATTTTTTGCATGTGTAAGAATTTATAGTTAATAATGCCACTTGGATGTTCAATAGATAAAAATCATAGAACAAAGTTATAACAAATTTAATAAAAACAGATGTTTGCATGGTTTTCCATTTCTTTTGAATTTAATTCAGTTGACTGATACAAATTTTTCATTTTTTAAATCTCACCATTCAAAAACGAATTACCATATTTTTCAGACTATAAGATGCACTGGACCATAAGTCGCACCTAGGTTTTAGAAGAGGAAAATAGGAAAAAAAACTTTGAAGCAAAAAATGTGGTAAAATATTTAATAACATAAATAACATAATATTTCACCAGTGTAAATGTAAACAGCCAGTAAGCTACATTCGGGCTATAAGATGCACCCCCATTTTCCTCCCAAATTTGGGGGGGCAAAGTGCATCTTATAGTCCAAAAAATATGGTATATTTTAGGAAACTTACTTTTACTCTTTTTCTTGGAAGAGGTAGGTCTTTGGTTGCTTTTATTTTTTATTCTTATATTATTTTCATATGATTATAATGTAATTGTTTTCTTTTAAGTTTCATCCTTTCACATTAAGCTTATAATGTGAAAGGATGCTCTATAGTCACTGGAAATTTGCCAGGAACTGTGCACATTTACCTTTCTTCAAGTTGTAGAAGATCTGAACAGATGACTTTTCTCAGCATCTGGACAAATAGAATGCAAATTGCCATGTTAAGCTGGGAATCTAGAGTTTGTCTCATTCCTACGGGCAGGAAACAGTGGCAACATAGGTGTAGGTAGTACAGGGCCAAGGGAAAGTTTCAGAGGCATTTGTCTGGGACTGTTCTGCTGAATAGAGATGGGGTCTCCTGCAGCACTCCTCACCCTATCTGTCCTTCAGAGGCTTTGAACTAATGACATCCTTGAAAAGCACGATTACCTCCATGAACCACCAGAAAAGCTGCTGTTTCCTGGTCACCAGGGCTTGTGCTTATGCTGATCTTCCCCCACTGCCTTTCCAGTTGTTTTCTAGGGCTGCGGTCATTGACAGGATGTAATACAAGATGAGGTGTGTGTGTGTATGTGAGAGAGAGAGAGAGAGTGTGTTGAAGACTGGTAGTGAGTAGGTTAATTCTGGTGCCTCAAAAATGAGTTCCTACAGAGAAAACCCTAGCTCTTTTGTTGAAATCTATGAAACTCTACAAGTCTTTAGATGAGCTTCAGTGGTTCCATGGGCCCCTTGGAATTTTAAGCCCAATTTTTTGTGCATGCATATGTGCCTTTTCCAGGGAGAGGATCTGTTACTTTTTATGAGATTCTTAAAAAGAAATATGAAGTTGTCCCTAAGGAAATCCTGCTTCTTGTAGAATAACGGTTGCTCAACATGTTGATTACTGCATACTTTCTATTTCTTTAAGGAAAAGTCAGTTTTCTGTCTACTTTCAGGCATTTATGGCATGTATGGGCCAATATTGTACTTTAGATTTCAGTTCAATTGATCTTATAAGTAGACAAAATTCCTCCTAGATTCTGGCAATGTCTTGACTATCTGTTATCCTTTTCAGTTCCATTTTTTTATTTACTCCTAGTTTTCAAGGTTTTGTATTTAGAACTAGGCAAAGACAGTTCTGTTGGGCACCCAACCAGGCACCATAAAGAATAAATAATCTCTTTATGTGTGCACTAAATTTTGTTCATGGAATGATTGTACTAGTCTTTTAGAACCTTTCTTTTGAAATTATTAGAATTACATAATTTTCAGAACCATAACTGAGACTCAAAACATTACATAAGAGAAGAACCCAAAGTCCATAAGTTAATGGAACCTCTTGCTTAGTATTTTAGAGGCATCTATTCTACTACTTCCCCTCTCTGCTAGCAGTGTTCTTGTCATTTTTTCAAAAGCCACCAGTTTAATGGAGACAATAAATAATCATCAGTTCCTGTCATCATATCATTTGTTGGGATCTTTGCTTTCTGCCAAACAACTTGCTAAAAGCTTTAGGCACATTAACCAAACCCTTATAAAAATTCAGTAAAGCTCTGATAGGTTAAATAATTTCACAAAGGTGATACAGCTAGAAAGTAAAAGAGCCAAGGTTCAAATCTACATCTCTCTGGCTTTAAAGCCCATGGGGTTAACCACTATGCTATGATGCCAACCATAGTATAGATGAACAAAGCCCACCAGTTTACACACTTATGAGTGT
Organism: Micronycteris hirsuta; assembly: GCA_004026765.1. Lineage (NCBI taxonomy): Eukaryota > Metazoa > Chordata > Mammalia > Chiroptera > Phyllostomidae > Micronycteris > Micronycteris hirsuta. The sequence goes on along the minus strand of PVJI01004753.1, from coordinate 70,312 downwards.
CATATATCTAGTAAGAGTCAACTTCTGACCATCCTCTTTCCCACCCCCCTTTCTTGGGACTTAAGATGCAATGGCTTAACCAGAGAAAAGTATGCCATAGTAAGTTATTTTTACTAACCCAGTCTCCTGAAATTCTGGATACTCAGATTCTGGACCTACCACTTTCTTTCTTTCTGATCTTGGTCACATAATCTGGCATTTCTATGCTTCCGTTCCCTTGGGCCTAAAACAGGGTCATTGTGAGAATTCAATGAGTTTATACACATAAATCATTAAAAATAGTGCCTGGCCCATAATATGCACTCAATAAAAGATAGGTGTAATTAATAGTTACAACTCAAATAGAAAGTCTTATTTCCTAAGGGCATCTAATATGCCTTTGATTAGAAATGGACATGAAAATGACAATGATTCATTCAGAATGATATTTGGGTCTGAGTATAACCTTTTTCCTCTATTACCTTTTCATACTCCCTAACCCCAGCAATTTCACAGCACCTCTTTTGGTAGATTCACCTTAAATACGAGAGTGGAGAGGTTGGAACATGAGCTCAGAATGAGAGCATCTACACAGAGTCCATTTCAAATCAGCTCTGTTTCACATATTTCTTCACACTGCTTAATCTAAAGTTTTATTTGAGGACTTTGCCATGTCATGTCATGACAACCCATTTCTTCAGTCCTGGTGGCAGTCAGCAGTGTCATATGAAAAAGAATAAGACATAGCAGCTTTATAGATTTTTATTGCTTGGTAACAGAATATGCTTGCATGTTTTTTTGCAAAATGAAGTTGATATTATAACTTTATGGAAATCACTTATGAAGGAGAGTTTGCAGACATTAGCAGACATTATAACTTTGTAATAAAATATTCTACTGGCTGCTGTGTACATGCACAATAAATCATTTTTAGCACACTCTAAAAAATTAAAGTTTTGTGATGAGAGATGTAAATAAAAAACCATCAGTAGAGAGAAATGGGTGCCCTGAAGGATAGAAAATTATGATCTATAGTAGATTCTAATGGAGAATTTATTTTTGTGATCATCATTCATTTAGCAAATAGCTGTAGTTATGTTCCATGTTTCAGGTACATGGAATGAATGCATTAATATTCTAATAACTAGTGTGATCACAGGTTTGACTGCTGTGCCCTAAGAAGAAGACCTGGAATTTAGTAAAAAAGAGGTAAGGGTTAATGACTAGTCAGAGAGGACTCCATATTGCAGAAACATGTGCCTTAAGGCAAGAGGGGAAGCTTTACAGTTCTTGCATCCCTCTAAAAATGGATTAACATATTTCAAATAATGTAAGATACATGCAGTATTTTTCAGAAATGTGTAGTTTGTGTTTTGTTCAAGTTTCTGCATATGATGTCATATCAAATAATATAATGGGTATAAATTATATAATGAGTCTTAAAAAACAATTCAGAAAATCAATGAAACCAAGAGCTGGTTCTTTGAAAAGATAAGGAAGATTGACAACCTTTAACAGACTCATCAAGAAAAAAAGAGAGAGGACCCAAATAAATAAAATCAGGAAGTGAAAAATAAAAATCACATGATAATGTCAATACATACAGAAAAAATATTTCCTAAAATCCAGCACTGATTTATGATAAAACTCTCAGCAAAGTTTATTAAAAAAAAAAAAAAAAATCTCTGGTTGGTGTTGCTCAGTAAATTGAGTACCAGCCTGAGAACCAAAGGGTCTCAGGTTCAATTCCCAGTCAGGGCACATGACTGGGTTGCAGGACAGGTCCCCAACAGGGCGTGCATGAGAGGCAACCACATGTGGATGTTTCTCTTCCTCTCTCCTTCCCCTCTCTAAAAAATAAATAAAAATAAAATCTAAAAACAAAAAAAACTCGATGTAATAAAGGCCATGTGTGACAAACCCTCAGCCAACATCATACTCAATGGGCAAAAACTAAAAGTGTGTTCCCAGGGATATCTGCTTTCACCATTCTTATTCAACATAGTACTGGGGGTCCTAACTGTACCAATCAAATAAGAAAAAAATAAATAAAGACATCCGTATTGGAAAGGAAAAGATAAAACTGTCATTATTTGCAGATGGCATGATATTGTATATAGAGAACCCAAAAGATTCCACCAAAAAACTACTAGAACTGATAAGTAAATACAGTAAAGTAAAAGAATACAAAATAAATATCCAGAAATCAGTTGCATTTTTATGTACTACTAATGAACTATCAGAGAGGAAAACCAAGAAAATAATCCCATTCACAACTCCTGCAAAAAGAATAGAATACAGAGTCCAGCACAAATAATACCCTTTTTTTCATTACATAAACATCTTTTATTACAAAATCATGAGCATGTAATTCTGTGACACAGCATCACTCTCAAGCACACCACATGACATATTCATCTCATGTGAGACATTCATGCACCCCACCGACCATACTCAATGGTGTTACTTCTGCCAGACCTTGTACCTACGAATAACTTTAATCAAGGTTGTAAAAGATTTATACTGGGAAAATTATAAGACAATGAAAATAAATGGAAGAAGATACAAATAAATGGAAGCACATACGTGTTAATTGATAGGAAGAATTAACATTGTTAACATGTCTATGCTAGCCAAAACAATCTATAGATTCATTGCAATTCCTATCAATATACCAATGGTGTATTTCATAGATCTTGAACAATACTTCAAAAATCTATATGGAACAACAAAAGACTGAAAATAGCCACAGAAATCTTCAAAGAAAAAGAGCAAATTTGGAGGAATTTTGCTACATGATATAAAACTGTGCTCTAAGGCCATAGTAATTAAAACAGCATAGTACTGGCATAAAAACAGACGTATAGATCAATAGAGCAGAATAGAGATCCCATAAACTCATGCCTTTATAGTCAATTAATATTTGACAAAGGAGGCAAAAGCATACAATGGAATAAAGACAGTCTATTAAACAATATGGTGCTGGAAATAATTGATAGATAAATGCAAAAAAAGTTAACAGTAGACCAAAAGTTTACACGATACACAAGAATACTCTCAAAATCAATTAAAGACTTAAATGCTAGACCAAAACCCATAAAAATCCTAGAAGAAAACATAGGCAGTCAAATCTCTGACACTTTTATCAGTAATATTTTGTCTGATATATCTCATCGGGCAAAGGAAACAAAATAAAACAAATGAGACTACATCAAACTAAAAAGTTTTTGCACAGCAAAGAAAACCTCAACAAAATGAAAAAGACAACCTACTGAATAGGAGAAAAGATTTATGAGGGATACATCTTATAAAGAGTAAATAGCCAAAATTTGTTTTTTAAAAAACCTATAAAATACCAAAATAATTTAATTACCAAAAATTTACTTATAAAATGGGCAAAGGACCTGAATAGACACTTCTCCAAAGAGGGCATACAGATGGCCAATAGACATATAAAGAGATTTTCAACTCACTAATCATCAGAGAAATGCAAATTAAAACCACAATGAGATACTATCTCACTCCTGTCAGAATGTCCATCATCAGTAAATCAACAAACAACAAGTGTTGGTGAGGTTGTGGAGAAAAGGGAACCTTCATGCACTGATGGTGGCAATGCAGATTGGTACAGCCACTGTGGAAAACAGTAAGGAGTTACCTTAAATTAAAAATGGAATTGCTTTATGATCCAGCAATTCCACTTCTAGGAATATATCCAAAGAATCCCAAAACACTAATTTGAAACAATAATGTACCCTATGTCCATTGCAGCATTATTTACAATAGCCAGCATTTAGAATCAGCTCAAGTAGGTAAAAAGCTGTGAAACATTTATAGAATGGAATACTACTCAGTCATAAAAAACAAAGAAAGAAAGAGAGAGAGAGAAGGAAAGAAAGAAAAAAAGAAAGGAAATCTTACCCTTTGCAACAGCGTTGATGGACCTCAAGAACACTATTCTAAGTGAAATAAACCAGTCAGAGAAAGAAAAGTACCGTATAATTTTACTCATATGTGGAATCTAATGAACAAAATGAACTAACAAGGAAAATAGAAACAGATTCGTAGATGGAGAGCAGGATGATAGCTGTCGAGTTGGTGGTGGTGAGGGTTCTTGAGCTTAAAAAAAAAAAGGAAAAAGAAGCAGAGAAAGAAAGATTTCATGGACAGAAAATTCCAAGGGGAGTGTGGGTGGGGGACGGTAGAGGAGGGGATGGGGGATAAATGGTGATGGGTGGAGACTTGACTTGGGGTGGTGAACACACAATATAGGTACAGATGATGTGTGGTAGAACTGTGCACCTGAAAATTGTATAATTTTGTTAACCAGAATCACCCCAATAAATTCAATTTTAAAAAATGGGCATAAAGTTTAAAGAAAACTGGCAGTGAACAATTTGGAATAAAAAAGTCTCTTAAACTCATAAATAGATGCTTATTGATTTTACATATGTGTTTTCATAAATAGTCTTTTCACTTCTAAGTTTCTAAATGGCATTGAAGTTTTTATGTATTAAATATTTAACATAACAAAATATATCACTGCACCTGTTCCCTGAAATCATTTGTGTGTGTGTATGCATGTATTTATCTCTCAATACATAAATTCCCTCGATAGTAATTCAAATATAAAATTGGTATGTCACTCTTAGAGGTCCTGTTCAGTTATTAGATTTACGGCTAAATCCAACTCTATTTTTCAAATGTTCTCCTCTCTGACACAGTATAGCATTCAAACACAAGTGAGTAGTAATGAGAACATTAACAGTACCTAACACAGTAACATTTACTGAGTGTTTACTATGTGCCAAACAATGCTGTCAACTCCTTTTATACGTTATTTCATTTAACCCTTATGATTAACAACCGCAAGCCATTTTTGAAGTGCCAAATATTTAATTAGGTTTTTCTCTTAAAAATTTGGCATGTAGCCCTGGCTGATGTGGCTCAGTGGACTGAGTGCCGGCCCATAAACCAAAGGGTCACTGATTCAATTCTCAGTCAGGGCACATGCCTGGGTTGTGGACCAGGTCCCCAGCTGAGGGCATGTAAGAGGCAACCACACATGTTTCTCTCCCTCTTTTTCTCCCACCCTTCCTCTCTCTCTAAAAATAAATAAATAAGATCTTTTTTAAAAAAAGTTGGCATGTTCACATTCTACTTGACCCTACATGTCTAAATGTTGCACTTAAAGTAGACCATTTACCTGCTGATTTTGCTCCCCGATGACTCGGTGTTTCTTAACACAATCAAAAATTCCTTCCCATCAAATTTCTTCTACTTCCAATTGCAGGGGTGATTCACCCTGATTCTTCAGTTTGTGAAGGTAGCCCTAGATTAAATCAGACACCATCCTCATAATCTATCTTTTCTTGACTTTTATTCTCACATTTCTCTCTTCTAAACCAGAGTGGTTTGAATGTTGTTCACTTAGAACGTCTTTGCCAATGGATAGACCCAGACTTGATTTTACTTTTAGAACACATATTCTTATTTGGTATATATAACAAGGATGTTATAGTACTTTCAACTATAACATTTTCATATCTATTAAGATCCCTGTGCTTAATATTGTTTGGTCAGAGCAAGTACATTTGGGATGAAACTATTTGCCAAAATAATAAGACCTAGCTAAGTTCAAATCTAGATTTCCTGAAGGCTAGGCTGTTCTTTCCTCCATTCCATGTTTTCTTTTATTTCTTTTTGCCCTAATTAAAAGAGTAACATTTGTAGTGAATGTTTCAATACATGGAAGATATCTATATCCACCATCTTATTTGATTTTCTTAATGTTATAAGCAGGTGAATTGGACAGATATTACTGATCAATTCTATTTTATGGATGAAGATCTCCAGGATCAAAAAAAGTTTAATGACTTCCTAGAGTTCTGTATACAGTGAGCAGTGAAAGTCAAATTTTTACTCATGTCTGAGAGATCATACTACAACAGGTTAGATTTGGGAATACACGCACACTGGATTAGATTGGCTATAGGGGAAACAAGAGATTGTTTGCTTGTTCACTGTTTCATAGTTTTTCATTAGGTAATCTACTTCAGTAAAACAAATGGTTTATGCCCTATCTTTTTTTTTTTCCAGGAAAGTTTTTGGAAAGAGAAAACTTAATCATGTCATTTTTACTATGAGTCAAACCTGGAGTCTGCATGTTTCAAATATTCAGTTTTTCTTTTTAGTATATTATTGATTGACAAAGATAAATCTCTATTTCAAGTGGAACCCTTGAGATTTCATGTTTGTTTTCTTATTCTTGTCTCAGTGATTACTTTCCAAGGAAGTAGTTGAAGTTGAGATGTTGGTAAGAAGTATTATATAAACCTTAGATCTGATTTATTCCTCAAATACTATCTTGAAAAAAAAAATGGAAATGGGCCAAAATAACAGATAGAGCATAACTCATCTAAAATCCCCTTGAAAAGACACAAGAAAGAAATACATCTCTATTAGTACTGGAAAATAATTTTATTGTCAGGAGGTAGGGACAAGACCAAAATGCCTATTATTTTGTTATTATTCAACATTATATTGATATTTTAGTCAATGCAATAGTGTATACTTGAAGGACTCATGAGCCCTGGGTGGTGTAGATCAGTGGATTGAGTGCGGGCTGTGAACCAAAGGGTCGCTGGTTTGATTCCCAGTCAGGGCACGTGCCTGGGTTGCAGGCCAGGTCCCCAGTAGGGTGTTGTGGATTTCGTCCTGCAAAATTCGTGGGGAACCGTAACCGATTGCTTGAATCAATCTCACCCAGAGACACGCTTGGAGAAAGGAGTCTGGTGCCACGGAATTTTCCCAGAGACTGAGGGACAATTCCGTGGCACCAGACTCCTTTCTCCAAGTGGGTCTCTGGGTGAGATTGATTCACGCAATCGGTTACGGTCCCCCATGGATTTTGCGGGATGAAATCCGCAACAGTAGGGGACCCATGAAAGGCAACCACACATTGATGTTTCTCTCCCTCTCTTTCTCCCTCCCTTCTCCTCTGTCTAACAATAAATAAATAAAATCTTAAAAAAAAGAGTCATGAAGAAGTATTGAAATTTCTGAAAGATGATTAGGGCTTGAGTAGAAAGGAATAAATAAATCAAGAACACTTTCTGATCTGAACACAGTAGAACAGAGCAGCATATAGAATGAGCTGAGTAGGTAGGCAAAGAGGCACCAATGATAAGTTTGCCTTGAGTGACCAAATGCCCAAGATTGGGAATTCAGGATCAGAAATTGGTTCTATAGCAGTGAATCTTCATCCTGGCTGCACATTGGGTCATTTGAGAAGCTTTTAAAAATACTGATGCCTGAATTGAACTTCTAGTGCTTTTGCTTTAACTGGTTAGGCCATGGGATTATTAAAAGCTCTCAATAATTATAATATATAGATAAGAATAACAATTATTGTTCTAGGTGAAGGTCAGAAATATTTTTAGATAAAGGGCCAGGTAATAAACAATTTAAGCTTTGTAGGCCATATGGTCATTCTCACAACTATTTAACTCTGCTCGTGTAGCATCAAAGCAGCCATAAATGAATAAACTTTATTTTCAAAAATTTTCTTGGCCAGATTAGGTCTGTGGGCCTTAGTTTGTTGAGGGAAGAAAGCAACTACTTTGGTACTGCTGACTTTGTGGTAAAAATTGTATGACAATTGTGGAGAAGACATTCAACAGGCAATGGGAAGTGAAGATTTGACGTTGGGCAGTGTCTTTGTCTACTCAGACTGCTATAACAAAATACCATAGACTAATTGGTTTAAATAATAGTAATTTTTCTCTCACAGGTATAGATCTAAAATCTAAGGTGCCAACCAATTTGGTTTCCCAGGGAGGTAATTCTTTTGTCTTGTAGACATTCACCTTCTCTCTGTGTCCTTACATGGGGGAGAAAGAGAGGGGAAGCAAGTTCACTGGTGTCTCTTCTTCTAAGGGCACTAATCCCAAACTGAGGGCTTGAACCTCATGACCTCGTCTAAACCTAGTTAACTCCCAGAGGCCTCATCTTCGAATACTGTGTCATTAGGGGTCAGGGCTTCAGTGTGTGAGTTGTAGGAGAGACACAATTTAGTCCTTAAGAGAAAGAAACTTACATCTTGACATGTAGACTTGAGAGTCTTCTACATAGAGGTGACAGCAGAAGCCTGTGTAGAAGTGAGGCTGCTCAGCATGAATTCAAGGGAGGGAAAAAAGCCAAGGACTGAACTGAGAGAAATGTCTGCACTTAAAGACTAGGTCAAGGGAAGACCACTGAAGAAGAACCTAAAATTATCAGTGAAAGAAATGAGTGGAATTCCAGAATGGAGTAGTACCCTGGATGTCAGGAAAGATCTCCTTATCTAATGTTGAGTGTGAGGAGAGAGGGAAAAGCCAAAGAGACAGCCATTAGAATGGGCCAAATGTTGGTGACTTCTAAAATAAAAAGGCTTATTAATAAATTACTAAGTGTTTGCCCTTACCTTTTTTGATAACTATCATAATTCTTCTTTGGGAAACCAATCTCCCACCCACTTGCAGTCCACAGAATCAACTGAATGAGAAAAACAGAGCCAAGACAATGATAGATTTCTTAGTGACATTGTTTGAAAGCCTGGGTCTGATAATGTCTAAAGGCTGACCTATAGCTCCACTTCTTAGTTGCACGAACCAGTATTTTTTATTTTATACTGAGTTATACTGAGTAACATTTGAGTTGATGTTCTGTTCCTTGTAGATAAAATGTATTAACTGATAATAGTTTAGAAACTACAATAAAAAGGGTTTGCATAGAAATTGGAAGGAGCAATAAACTGAGTCTAGGTTTACTACTTTGCAGAAATTTGTCAGTGAACATACAGAAAGATGAGACAGCAAGTTTGTGGGGGAAATGATAGAAGGAGGATTTATCAAAAGGGAAAAAAATAAAAATCTTGGGATTTAAGATGTAGAGGAAAGATGGAGTGTCTGTTGGTCTAATTTCCCAGATATGGAACACAAGGAAACTCGGAGTTGCAGTCTTCCTTTATTTTCTCTGTTTTCCAAATATCTGCATTTTCCCTGTTGAGTTAATTGTAACAAAAATATTGCTTAACAAATCAATAGTTTGTAATATTTTAGGGATGAGTAAGAGCAGAATACCTGATATAAAGTAAGGATCTGGATTCATGAAGGTACTAATCCTGAAGACCTTCAAAAGTTATTAGAAGCTTATGTATTCCTTAGTATTGCACAAATTGCTTTATATCTCTATTTTCCATCTGTATACATATACCACATTTCTTCAGCTTTTAAAAGAGCCATTTCTTCTATAACTAAGCTACTTTCATTTTTAGTTATATATATTACATTATACATATATAAACTGTATTTTTAAAGATGCCTTTAAATATTTCATGTCTTTACCTAACACTAATATTAAGAATAGAAAATTATGTAATTCAATGAGGAAAGGGATTAAAGCGTTTTTCATTATTGACTATGTTGAGGCAAAATAGTTGAACAAGTTGGGTAATGGAACTAAATTGTGTTGTGTGAGATGCTGGCCCTAAAACTGTGAATCTGTTACATCTTCTGATGGAACACAGTTGCTTTTGAGTTGTGTAAAATGATAAAAGATAAGTAATTGTAGTATGCAAAATAAAAGATACAACATTAATTATATGGAATAAAAAGTAAACTAGCTACCTAAATAAAATTTTTCTTAAACATTTAAAGTAAATGTTCTAATATTTTATAAAAACATGTGTAAAACTATTCTTACATTATCACTGAGCAATATGGTTTTCAAAATGTTTTTCAAAGACAACTTGGCTGTTTATAAATCTTTTCATTTTAAAATGCTGATTTATACTTTTTCCTTTCGTCTTCTTGTTTTGAATGCTTGATGAGGGTGCTAATTAATGTTAGGATTCTTAACTGACATACTTGTTGCTAAGAAAATAGAACTTTTATCAGAGTATTTTATTTTGCTCTCTCTCTCTCTCTCTCTCTCTCTTTTTGGAGTGATATCACATTTGAAATCATGCTTGAAGAAACATTTTGTGCTGGGAACAGTTCTCTCATTAAAAACATATTGCCATGACCTAATCACTGGTTTCTTTATTTCTGCTGTGCTTATTGTTGCAGTGACTCATACATGTCTAATGTTAAAAACTGCATGTAAAGGATGTGTATACTTGGTTATTTTCTTTATATCAGTGTATATAATTTAGTAAATTATTCTACATGGAAGTTAATGAAAATTTTATTTAGAACTGTACATTTTGACAGCCTGCAGTGTGGAGGAGCTTCATCAAGCAATGCTTCCCCAGCCATCAAAGATGAGAATAAGTCTACCAAGACATAATCCACTTGGGGATAAAAGGCTGACCTGTCTCTCAGAGGAGAAAGGCCTTGAGCCTGTTCCTCAATGGGCTTTTATTGGGTTTAATTTGCAAAGGAATACAGGGCATATAAGTGAATCTCATCAATCATTGTCAGACAGTAATGATCAAACAATAGGCAACATTCAAAGAACTATGAGGGCTTATTCTGAGTCAGGGTCAGATAGATAGAGTGATGTCAAAGGGCCATAAAACTTTGGGAAACAAACTCATTTTACGCTTGGATCCTTAACATTTAAATTAAGGGTATTCTCAGCAAAGCAGATTGCACAGAGTTTTATGCATTCTTTCTTTGACCTGACCACTACCCCTGTCCCCCTGCACCCCACCCCTACCCCGGGCTGCCAGGAACCGCCCTTTCTGGCACAGGTCTGCACCACCCTCTGGCATTGTTTCAGGCCTGAATCAGGTGGGGAATGAAGGCAGCCAAGAGATTAGGAGATCTTTTACAGATAGAATGAGGACTCGGGCTATGACAAAGCTGAGGGTTGAGGGTCCATCACCTCTTTTTCTATAGTCCCATAAGTCCTTCCCTGATGGCTCCTTCATGACTGTGCCTGTCTTAGATTGTACCTCCCTTAAGGAGCTTTACCTGCCATTGACTATCCAGCCATCCTACAGGGGCCAAGCAGGGTGAAGTAAAGGGGGAAGAGGCCATAGCCCTGGTGGGAGGATAAGTTTTGTCTCCTTAGTGGCTTATGGTCCCAAGGTCTTTTGACTCAGCCTTAGCCCATGGAGGGTTGTAGCTTCTGAAACCAGGCAGGGTGGTTCCCAACACTGTAGAATATCTTATCTTACTGACTTCTTTAGACTATCTTAGCTAGACTATATGTTAATGTCTGTACACTTCATGTATGGTTTTTTGTCTTAATTTGGGTTTCCCTCTGAACTAGACCCCATGTCAGAGATTCCTGTGTACATAGTTTATTTGAGATGTTCATAAATTATTGATAGGAAGAATGAGTCAGGGAAAGGAAACATTTAGAAAAATTCATGAGGATTTCTGGTCAAGATGAAGGCATAGGTAGAAACGCTTCATGTCTTGCATAACCAAAAGAAGGATAGCAACGGATTTAAAAAAAAAAAAATCAGAACTTCCAGAAAATCAAACTGCTTGGAATTCCAATAACCAAGGAGATAAAGAAACATCCATCCAGGCCAGTAGGGGGGTGGGGTGGAAAGGGGCAGCTGGGTGGAGATGTTGCATGGCAAGGTCATGGACCACTCGGTGAGGCAGGGGCTGACAGACCAGGTGGTCCCATATTGGCATTTGGATAAGCCTGGAGGAACAACTGGTGAGTGAGACAGACCATGAAGCCCAGGGTTCCAGCATGAGGAAACAAAGCCTCAAAACCTTTGGCTATAAAAATCTGTGGGTGTTGCGGTGGTGGAAGAAACTCCCAGTCTCACAGGAGAGTCTGTTAGAGAGACCCACAGGGTCCTAGAACATACATAAACCCATTCATCTGGGAGTCAGCGCCTGAAAGGGCACAATCCAATTGTGAGAAGTGATGGAAAGTAGGACAAGAGCCAAACAAGTGTCATTATTCCCTCTTGGACCCCTCCCCACAGATGCCACAACAGCAGCAAAGAGGGTTGCCCCACTCTGGTGAATACATAAGGCTCTGCCCCTTACTATGTAACAGGTGTGCTAAAACAAAGAAATATAGCCCAAATGAAAGAACAGATCTAAACTCCAAAAAAAAGAACTAAGCAATGAATAGATATCCAACCTATCAGATTCAGAGTTCAAAACACTCACAGAAATGATTGTGTTCAGTGGCAAAATGATGGAAGAAATGAAGGCTATACAAAGTGAAATAAAGGAAAATACACAGGGAACCAACAGTGAAGGGAAGGAAACAAGGACTCAAATCAATGATTTGGAACAAAAGGAAGAAATAAACATCCAACTGGAAGAGAATGAAGAAACAAGAATTCATGAAAATGAGGAGAGGCTTAGGAACTTTTGGGACAATTTAAACGCTCCAACATCCAAATCATAGGGCCGCCAGAAGGAGAAGAGACAGAACAAGAAATTGAAAACTTATTTGAAAAAATAATGATGGAAAACTTCCCCAATCTGGTGAAAGAAATAGACTTCCAGGAAGTCCAGGAAGCTCAGAGAGTTCCAAAGAAGTTGGACCCAAGGAAGCACACACCAAGATATATCATAATTAAGTTACCCAAGATTAAAGATAAGGAGAGAGTCTTAAAAGCAGCAAGAGGAAAAGAGGGAGTTCCCATAAGACTATCAGCTGATTTCTCCAAAGAAACCTTGCTGGCAAGAAGGGGCTGGAAATAGTATTCAAAGTCATGAAAGGAAAGGACCTACATCCAAGATTACTCTATCCAGCAAAGCTATCATTTAGAATGGAAGGGCAGATAAGGTGCTTCCCAGATAAGTTCAAGTTAAAGGAGTTCATCATTACCAAGCCCATATTATATGAAATGTTAAAGGGGTTTATCTAAGAGAAAGAAGAATATCAAAAACTATGAACAGTGGAATGACAACAAACTCATAACTATCAACAACTGAACCTAAAAAAAACCCACAAAAAGGAACTAAGCAAATAACTAGAACAGGAACAGAATCACAAAAATGGAGATCAAATGGAGGGTTATTAGTGGGGACAGGGGAGAGGGGAGAATGGGAGAAAAGGTACAGGGAATAAGAAGCATAAATGGTAGGTACAAAATAGACAGGGGAGGTTAAGAATAGTATGGGAAATAGAGAAGCCAAATAACTTATATGTACAACCCGTGGATATGAACTAAGGGGTAGGGGTTGCTAGAGGGTGGAGATGTACAGGGCAAAGGGGAATGAAAGAGAGAAAAAAATTGGGACAACTGTAATAGCATAATCAATAAAAAATCAATTAAAAATAAAATAAAATCCATGGAAATTATTTAAAACTTAGTTACACAAAGGATGAGGGACATGGTACATTAGTATACATACTCATGTCAGGCATTGGCCAAATGCCACAGATTTCAGAGATGTGGCTTTCCTGACTAGTCTTGTCTGCCATGCAAATAGCCAAAGAAAGCCCTGAGGCAGAGAGAAGCAGATACTGGCAGTTGGGTGTCATCTGGATCACAGTGGAGTAGTAACAGCTGGAGTGTTAGGAGAATCACCAGAAGTATCTACCATTCGTTCTCTGTTCTTGTGTCCACCCAATGTTATTTTTCTCCACCTGTCCAAAGACAGAGGGATCATTTCTCACTTGTGTATTCATTAATTCATACGTTTACACACGCTTATTGATCTCTCCCACCAGGCTGCCGCTCTTGGCATAGAGGGCAGACCTGAGGAAGGATATGGCAAATCACTACCACTGAGACACCCACACTCAGGGTAGTGAGATAGGAGAGAATGAGCCATGAAAAGTCCTCAGGGTACACAGATGTTTGAAACATTTACTCCATCTGTTGGAAAGTACGGAATTCTAGCCCTCCAGAGTGGCTTTGACCCTTTTTTTAACCTTTAGGTATCACTGTCTTAGCCCATGGGCCTTTGTGGGCATGAATGTGTATGGAAAAGGAGGAGGAGCAATATATTGTTGTTCAGGCAGGTTATTTTTTTTAATGTTTATAGCAACTTTATTTGTAGCATCCCCAAACTGGAAACAAACTACATTTTCTTCAATAGGTGAGTTGTTAAAGAAACGGTTACATCCATACCATGCAAGACTATTCAGTAATATAAGCTACTCAGGCAGGTTATTTCAATAGCTGTGTTCTCTGGCTGGAATATTCAAATGATTGTTCAAGATTTTTTAAAAATATTTTTTAAAATTTATTTTTAAAGGGAGGAAAGGAGGAAGAAAGAAAAGGAGAGAAACATCATGTGCAATAGATACATTGATAGGTTGCCTCCCATATGCCACCAACTGGGGACCTGGCCACCAACTGGGGGCCTGGCATGTGCCCTGACTAGGAATCGAATCTGTGACCTTTCAGTTCACAGGCCAGCACTCAGTCCACTGAGCCACACCAGCCAGGGCTTTTTGTTCAAGATTTTGACAAGAGAATATTCTGAGTCCACACAGAGGAGAAGATAGGGACTGTGCCTGCCACATCCTAGTTTTATCTAAAGGATGACTACTACTATGGACCATACACATATAAGAAGACAGTGCATAATTTTGGCTAAATCTATACTGAAGAAATTATAACAAAAAGCATACTGTTTAAGGATATGTTGTTAGTACATGCATACCCAGGGAAAAGCCCTGAGACTGAAAATCTACCTCTGTAACTAGAGGTCAGGGAAAGACCAAAGAAAGTGGCTTGCCACTCCAGTCCAGTAATGATAATAGAGACTATTAAGGGGAACTTACATACAAGGCATGTCTTAGGTGGCTGCAAGACCAAATGGATCTCCACACTGCTTGTCAGGTGCCAAAGAATTACACAGGGTAAAAGGAGGGAATAGTCATGGGTACTAGTATGTGAATGCTACCAGATACAGGAAATTACATGTTTAACCAGGTCAGGACAGCAACCTGTTCCAGGAAGTTTCACATAGCAGGAGGCAAGGGAAGGTTGCTGATTTTTATCAGAACAAATCTCAGTTATGACCAGACAGTATATAAGGGGGATTTATGGAAAGTGACCTCTTTTTGGCCTGGGTCTAACTCATGGGACAGAAAGCAGTCTTATTATAGAACATTCTTTCCTCAACATACATATTTATTAATGCAGAATGGGAGATATAACTATAGTAATATGAATGAAAGTATGTGATTATTTAAAATAGTATTGATACTTAGAGGTATATTTTACTACTCTTATTTTATTTATTTGTTATTATTCAATTACATTTGTCCCTATTCCCCCCCTCCCCAATACTCTCCCTTGCCCTACTTGTTACTGGAATGGACCCGAGGGGGCCCAGATACTGTTACCAAAACAAGCCCGCTCCCCTGGTGTCTTTCTGTATTAAGTTTGTTTTGCCCACTGTCAGGTATTAGGAACCGTGGCACTCATTGCCAGAGTTGGGTAAAAAAGGAAAGGAACTATTTATTCAAAAG
Organism: Micronycteris hirsuta; assembly: GCA_004026765.1. Classification (NCBI taxonomy): domain Eukaryota; kingdom Metazoa; phylum Chordata; class Mammalia; order Chiroptera; family Phyllostomidae; genus Micronycteris; species Micronycteris hirsuta. The sequence goes on along the minus strand of PVJI01004753.1, from coordinate 54,931 downwards.
TTATACAGGTTTTGAGTAATGGTGGAATGTCCCTGTTAAAAATCCTAAAGTTCCTTTAAAACACCCACAGATATACACACAGTCCTTCCTTCCCCACTTTGTTTAGTCAAACCAGTCAGGGGTACCATATTTCAGTAGAAAAAATCGAAATCTATAGCTCAGCTAGACTCCAGTTCCTCCTAGTAATCTGTGCTCAGCTGGGCAGGCCTCTGGTTGTTCCCATTCCTAGCATCATCAGCTAATTCACCGTGATCTCCAGTTTTTAATCCAAAACCACATGGCACATTATGTCCCACCAGCAAGAGTCCTTTCTCCTTTTTCCTTCTCTCATGGTCTCGTATTGTCCTTCCCACATAGTCCTGCATTGTCTTTCCTGAATTCTTTCACACCAATAAGAGAGAGCTCTGTATGGCTGCTACATCTGGCTTTCCTGCTTCCTAAGCTGTGTAGTCAAGGGAGCTCCCTCTCCACTCCCCAAACTGAATGGTTAAGATCCAGCATGGCTGCCACTCCTGAGTTTAAATCCTAGCATGGATCTTCCTCCATAACCCCCTTTCTGACTCCTCCCACAATCAGCTACACCTGCCAGCACTCTGTTATTTTTCTGCCTTTCTTGGCTGCCATAGTTAGTCCGGGGAGGCATGGCCCTGTGGCATGGAGCAAACCATTTCTAAGCTCTCAGGCAGGTGCTTTAAGGGGACCTGCATCCCAGCTACATCACAGGTCAAAGTCACGCCCATCTCCCTAACTAGACTTGTTGATATGCAAAATAAGTTTTCACATAGCAGGTATGAAGCTATCCTGCTGGTATTGATATGAAAAATAACTATCAATGGCTCTACTCCATGTGTCAAATCCTCCAACCAGACTTGTGGGGGTGGGAATATCCTATGTTCTGGGACACCCCACATTCTGGACCCTGTTACAGGTCCCCCTTTTGGAGGGCCATGGCTGCACTCCATTACATACCCACACCCCAACTCCCACATTCAATCCTCCCCACACCCTGTGTGTTTGTCCATGGGTCCTTTATACATGTTCCTTGACTTGATCCTTCTTCTTTCCTCCATTATCTCCCTCCTCTCTGGTTACTGTCAATTTGTTCTTTATTTTCATGTCGCTGGTTCCATTTTGCTCACTTGTTTGTTTTGTTGATTAGGTTCCACTTATGGGTGAGATCATATGGTGTTTGTTTTTCACTGCCTGGTTTATTTCACTTAGCACAATACTATCCAGTTCCACTGATGGACATACAGAGGGCCCAGAGAAATACGAAAGGACACTCAGCATCACTAGCCATCAGAGAGATGCAAATTAAAACCACAATGAGATATCACTTCACACCCATGAGAATGGCCATCATAAAGCAATCAACAAACAACAAGTGCTGTTGGAGGTGTGGAGAAAAGAGAACCCTATTGCATTGTTGGTGGGAATACACACTGGTGTAGCCACTGTGGAAAACAGTAAGGACTTTCTTCAAAAAAACTAAAAATGATACTCTTCTTTTAATAGGGTGATAGAGGTGGCTGCAGGGATGGCGAGGAAAGCCACTGTTACCACTTTATGGGGTGCCCGATACCTGTCCCCAGATATACCTTATCTCTAAAAGTTTGAGATACTGTTTTACAAGGCAGATTGCCATCTTTATTTTATATTAAGGAAACTGGAGTTCATTATTTTATTGAACTCCAGTTTATTTATTTTATTGGAGTTCAATCTTTATATTAATGAAACTGGAGTTCAGGAAATCAATTAACTTATCTAAAACCACAAAATTGGTCCATTGGGATTTTAACCTGAATATCTCAAATTCTGAGTGAGGTATTGTTGCCAAACTTATAAGAAAGACAAGATACTACACAAGGACATCCAAGTTTAATTTATCTATTTAACAAATCTTACCCAGGAAATTGACGATAGGCCAGAAACTTAGGTAGGGTCTGAGCACACCATCATGAACAAGATAAGTACCACCCCAGTCCTCACACGGCTTATTTAGGCTGGATTAAACTATTAGGTGGACACCAGGTTCTGAGTGTTATGATGGGAAAGTAAAGTTATTAAAGGAACTCAAAGCCAAGGAACTTAATTGATTTTAGGAATCAGAAGAAGCTTTGTTGAGAAAGTGACTTTTAAGCTGAAAATTAAATGAGGAATAGGCCAAAGCTGGAGGAGGGAGCAGGAGGGAAAGTGTTCCAGGCACAGGGAGGAGCTATCTACAGGCCCAGAGGCCTCGTTCCAGCACTGAAAGGATAATATGGCTGGAACATTGAGTTCCGGATGGAGAACAGAGACAAAAAAAGATGGGGAGATGAAGGCCTTGTGAACCACCTGTGGAACTGTGATGTCATTTCCATCACAAAGGTCTTAGGAAGAAGGTGACATCATGATTTGCACTTCAGAAGGATTCCTCTGTTTGCCCTGGCTGGTGTAACTCAGTGGATTGATGACAGGCTGCAGAGCAAAAGATCACTGGTTTGATTCCCAGTCAGGGCACATGCCTGGGTTGTGGGCCAGATCCCTGGTTGGGGCATGCGAGAGGCAACTGATCTATGTATCTCTCACACATCAACGTTTCTCACCCTCTTTTCCTCCTTCCCTTCCTCTCTAAAAATAAATAAATAAAATCTTTAAAAAAAGATTCTTCTGCATGCCTTGTGTTAGATTGGTTAAATAGAAATAAACCCAGAAGCAAGGAAGCTGTATCAATAATTCTGATGATTCACCGCAATGTTGCTGGTGATGGTGGAGAGAAGTGGATTTCTCTGAGGGCTGTGAACGATTTAGAAAGGGAAGATGTATGAGTTTGTGGTGAAGGAAGTTTCGAGAGCAATGGCTTTGCTTGGGCTTCTGATTTGGACAGTGGAGTGAGGATTAGCAAAAGAGCTTCTGAAAGCCTTTAGAAAGGTTGTCTGAATAAAATCTGATTTCTATCTGCTAAGAAAGACTTGGAGGAACCCTACCTTCTAATTCTAAAAGAAGATGCTAATGCAGATGCAACTGTTTTGATATCTGAAGGTGGTGGGATTAGGAATAATTTTTCCTTCTATTTTCTTTACTTTTATAATTAAAAACGAGCTTTTCTTATAAAGATACAGCTACTGTGTGTGGTGTGGACAAGTGAACATGGGGTTGTACTTACCAGGCCAGGGCGGTTGGAATCAAGTCATACCTGCTAAGCCCAGAAAATTCTATCACCAGTGTAATAGGTGAGATTTTCTAAAATATTATAAATTAACTTCTCATCCAAGCAATATGAATCCAGGCATAGGTTTGTGTGTGTCTGGGTGTTTGTGTTTATTTTAATCTTGTATTGTCATTAATCAGTTTGTTGCATCAGTTATCCTTGGGTATATGATGTGAAAAGATTCCTGTGCCTTTTTTTTTGAAGGATTTAGAGTAATATGCCTTAGTGAGTTGATTAATGGGGACTTTACTTATTCATTGTGTGTTGCTGTGTTTTGTTCTCCATTTGGCTGAGCTGTTGTGCCTCTCTGCATGGCATTTGCAGTGTTCACGTGAGGCCTGGGCACTTTGTGTCGGTCCTTTATTATGCCCAGATGATGTGAGGTGCACGGAAAGCCTCCAGAGCCATGAACTCTAATTTCCCAATCACAAAGAGTTAGGAAACCAGCATTCTGAGTTTTTATTAACACAAGGCCCTACATGGCAGCTCGGTTTACTACCTACTAAGCCTCCTGTATCTGTTGGGAAATGTGCATTGGCAGTTTTCCAGTCTTACTAAAACTCATAAATAGATGTCTTTCATATGAAATGTATTAGGTTTGACATATTGACATTGGAATATATATTTTTTTAGCAGTTGAACAAATTAAAATAAAATGATGGCATCATTTTTTCGATGTAATAAAATAAGCAAAATGGGGTTAATATCTAATCTGGCAGTCAGGAATTAGATTGTGTACCCACAAACACACACTTTCACTACAGGAAATCACATGTTTCATTTCCTTGTTCTCTTGATGACCTCACTAAATGCAAATAGCTAGGGAAGGGTTTGGTCAGAGTGATTGGAATCATCTGGGGTGCTTTCAAAGCAGTCTTACTCTTTGAGTCTCACCTCCACCGAATCCTGATTTACTTGGTTTGGGTGCAGCCTGGCAACTGGATTAAAAAAAAACAGGTGATTCAATGTGTAGCCAAGATTAAAAGCTAGTATTCCCATTGGGTGAAACAGACAATGATCTTCCCTAAGATAACTGTCCCCATTCTCCTTTGTCTTTCGTTTTCATGGAGTCTGGCTCATATCTCGGGACACAGAAGAAAAAGGGAGCTCCTGAGTGGTCCAAGGAGATTCAGATGGTTCCATTTTATGCTCAGGTTGACCACACAGAAGCTTAATGCCATTGTAAGCTACCATGTACTTGAATTAGTTTGTCCGACAGTCCCTCGGATATTGTCCAGCTCGGTCTGACACACTTGTGTGAGTAGACTTACCAGAGGACACTTACACGGACAAGGTCTTCTGTCTAGTGAGGATGGTCTCATCCCATAGGTGCCTTAGACTCGGCCTTTTCCTCAACTGTAGATTTATTTTACTGTATACTTTTACATGGATATTTAATGTTCGGTTTAGGATTCAAATGTTTATCAATACAAAAAGCATGTATTTTTGCATCTTGTATGTTTGAACAAGATGGTACATCAAAACGTATGCTGGAGGCATGAGTAGCAGCACTTTTAGAACCTCACTTTCTACCTTCTTGTAAAAACAAGAGTCCTTATTCCTTTAACACTTGATAGACTTTTGATGGAATGTCATATTACTTATCCTTGGATGATTTTATTTAAGAGTTGTATATAAATTTAAAGCTCTGGTGCAAAATGGTGAGAAACATTCTAACTACTAAAAACTTCTAAGATCTTTTTAAATAAAATAGGTAACAGTTTCAAAAAGACTATCAACTCAGAAGTTTGCCTTAAGTTTTAAGAAAATATCTCTCGTAAAAATATATATGCAAGGACTGGGGAAATTCACTCACCAAAAAGTAGTTTCATTTATGAGCAATATTTATTTTAAGTTTATTTAAAATAAACTTTACGGTATTTGGACCCTTTTAAGGTGTAATTTACATTTTACCTTAGGTGTAGATGTAATTTACATTTTAAATGAAACCCTTCTTTTTTTATTTGTAACAACACTTCAGTTACTTGTATTTGTTAAGTTTATCTGCAAATATTCAATAACAAAAGTTCTAAAATAATAGTGGCTTAAATGAAATAAAAGTGAATGTTTTATCCTTATGTAAAATAATTGCAGACATAGGGCGTCCAGAGCTGGTATGGTGGCTCCTCTGTCATCAGGAACCTTGGTTTCTGTACCTTTATCACATAATTTCTACCTTCAAGGTCACCTCCTATTCTAAGATTGCTTCTGGATCACCAGTCTTCCCACAGGAAAGAAGCTAGGAAAGCAGAGTGGTGTGACAGAATTATAATGAGTCATTCTATAATTCCATATGTCACTTCTGCTTAGATGTCATTGATCAAAATTAACTAGCCTGGCTACACCTGACTGAAAGGGAGGCTTGGATTTCTAGAATTATAGCTGGGTATAATATCTCATATGCGTGTGTGTGTGTGTGCATGTGTGTGTTTTACTAACAAGAAAGAATAGGAACAATATTGGGGTAGGTAATAGCAATCTTTGCCCCAGCATGGTTTTCAGATTGTAATATTGGAAGATGCTCATATTGCATGTACTCAAATTAAAAGTATATTATTTCTTGAAAGAGTAAAAGAAGTCATGTAAAATAACCTAGTAAGCAACCTGCTGTACTGACAACTAATGGTGAAGATTTATCTTAAAAAAACAAAGTGGACTATAGGTGGGAAAATACCCAGACCATATACTTTTATAAAATTTTCTAGCAATTAATTAAAAATTCTAAAATTTGTTAACATGCTTATCACTTGTCTAGCAACTTTATTTATTCAGAACATCTATAAGAAAGAGAGGGGAATATATATTTGGTGTAGAGTTATTCAGCCAGTGTTCAAAGACATTCCAGAGACACAAACAATAATAACTTTCTGAAGTCCTCAGCAAATATTAGGCTATCCACCAGTATTAAATATTGCAGCTCTTTAAAACCCTATGCAGAATTCTTGGGAGCCAGTAACCAGTAGCAAATAATGAAAAGGTGGTAAGTATTCCGGTAATGTATTACTAACAGACAACCCCAAAATGTAGTGGCTTAAAAAAATAACCAGTTACTTATTTTCTGACAATTCTGCTGTTTGGACAGGACTCAGTGGGGACGGTTTGTCTATATTGCACTTGGAGCAGGGGCTAGAAGGCCCTCTTCCGTGACGGTTTAATGCACATGGCCGGCAAGACAGTGCTTGTCAAGCACCTGGGTCTCAATTCTCCTCAGGCAGCCCCTCCATATGGCTAAGTTGGTCCTCTCACACAATGGAAGCTAATTTCAAAATGGGATTGTTTTCAGAGTGAGCATTCCAAGAGGATAAATCTCAATGTGCAAATGCTTTTCAATGTTCCATTGGCCAAAGCTCATCCCAAGGCAAAAGCCCAAGTCCAAGTGGACTATAAGTGGGTGTATAAATAGTTGGTGCTCTGGTTCTTTGGGGTTCATCCAAGTAACTACCTGCCACAGTAAGTGCTAAGAGGGAAACAAATAGCCAGTGTTTGGTCACTACTATGTGCCAGTCATTGTCTTTAACCACACACTTGCCCTGCAAAAAATAGATACCACTGCCCCATTTTTCAGATAGGAAGAATGCAGTTCAAAATGTTTTAATTGACCAACCGCAGGTCACATAGCTCTAAGTAGTGGGGCCCAGTATTTCAGCTCAGCTCTAAATGCCACCAAAGCAAAGGCTCTCCTCTTTCCATGGCCCCCAGCCACCTTCTGAACCAGTCTGCCCATTGTAACCACTGCAGGCCTATCTATTCTCTGTGTTTTTACTCTAAGAACAACAAAAGCCTTGCCACCTAATATGTTGTTTTTCTGAATTGAGGACAAGGGAAAGAGATTCCTAGACATTCTAATTAACCAAGAGCTACTTGAGCCACAGAGATGCCTAGCAGCGAGAGCCCAAGAAGGAGAGCACGGCTGTGGGGCCGGCCCAGAGCCCCGCTCCTTTGCGCTCTGCCCTGCTGCAAGTTCTTTCTTCTCTGCAAACCCAACCAGCGAGAACAGCTCTCAAGCCTTTTCTAAAAAGCTCCCCATGTTGGTACTTTTTCCTGGAATAAAGGCTTGTAACCAGGGGCATTACAAATATGCTAATTTCTAATACTTTCTAATTGGTATGTTCCAGATATCACAGCTTTTACTAGAATACCCTTGTCAAAATAAGCTTGGGCCACGAAATTCCGTTCTTTATATTTTAAGTTGCATCAAGATTGTTCTTTTCCTCCACTGTTTGGCAGATCAGAGTTCCCTTTTAAAATGCAAGAAGTTAGTTACTTATGAAAGCATTTGATTAATTAGCTAGACCTGTCAGGCCAAACAGAACTAGCCAAGTCTTTTAAATCTCTTAATATGAGCCAATTTTCACAATAACCTGTTTCATTCATGGCCTCGGCGCTTTAAATTCTTGCTCATTAGTGACCTGGTATTTGGGCTTGTCTGAAAGGAAAGCATCAGTCATGTTAAACAGGGCTCATTATGGATTATAGGTTTTCGAACAGGGAATGCCTATGCACAAAAGACTGCCCTCCCATTTTCCTCTGAATCGCTAATTGGACCTTCGCTTTGTTTTTACAAGCAAAGGCTAAGCTTCAATGAGGAGGCAGGCTTTTAGAAAGTCACAGTTTGGGTTGTACTGAAGAGCTGGTGACCTATCATTATCAATACAGATGTGGAACTAAAGTGAAACTAAAGTAAAGCATGTTTTGGTTTTCCTGGAGACAATAAAAGTAATGGCTGGTTTTACAACCAGTAAAACACTGAATTTGATGGAAAGAGAAATTCATTAAGTATACCACCCTTCAGTAGCTCAAGTCCCTGAGTAATAAAATGCAACCACCAAATACTCAGAAATAAACACCAGATAGTTTAAAAAGAAATGAAACACTAATCTAAACCCTCAATACCCATCATTGACTTCTAAGAAAATAGCTTTCTTAAATTTCCAATGAAAAATGTGTATTACTATATCCCCAAGGGCTTATCATAATCATTGTATACCTTGCAAATGTCCCTAACAGAAATTCTTTTCAATTTGAGTTGGTTAAAATAATCTTCTAATTTGGTGTGCAGTTTCTGTTTGTTTTAAAACACTGTATTACTTGTAATTATTTTTTTTTAATTCCTTTCTTACATAATTTACTGTTTATTTCCAAATTACTTCATACCCGAAAAGTCTATTTTACTTTGGGGAGAATTCTTATATCTGTTTACTTGCATTCTGTTTTGTTGGATTTCCTACAATGAATGCCTCTCCAATGGCTTTTTTTTGGTGGCAAAACATTAATTTACTCTATGGGTTTAAGGTTGCATTTGTAACATGTACCCATAATCAACTTTCTTAATAAACTTAGTATCCTAATTAATTTACTGTACCCACTGGTTTAAGTATTTATGAATGCGATTTGTTGAAATCCTGACACACAAGTTTCTGTTGGTCTTAAAAGAAATTATTTCCCTGGCAGTGTTATGAGTTTAAAAATTCAGATTTGATACATTTGAGGTTAGCAAACTCAGCAGACAACCTAAATGTGGCATCATGTTAATGGACTCTTGGAAGCCGCTGGTGTTAAAATGAGTAAATTAAGGAGTCAACACTGCTTATTTAGGCACATTAGGATAAAATGGTATGAGAACTCGGACTTCACAAAAATCAATTCAGCACGCAGAGTACACATCCATCAGGGCTTTGTTATGATGTCGGGGGAGCAGCAGCCCAGTTTTATTTTGTGAAGTATGCTACATTAGCATCCGCAGATCCTTGAATGGCTGTGACATTTGCCGTTACAGAACTACTTGGTGGCAGCCACAGGCCCTCTGGGACTGTTCCAGCTACATTAAAAAATTAAGTTGGCATCAGATGACTTATTGAACTCTTTATTGATATCCCTGGGATTGCTTGTCAGTCTACACAGTAGTCCCTTCCTACAGTGACAGCATTAAATAGGAAGTTGTGATAGTTATGTTGATGATTTGAGCAAATTGCTTTTTTTCTGTCTAGTTCCCTATATACAACAATAGTAATAAAAGCAGCTTGAATGAAAAGTGTATTCCAGGTGTGGCGTGGGCACTTTCTCTGCATGGTATCTGGGTTTATGTCATGGTAACCTATGGGCAGAGTTTGTCCCTCCTCTGAGACAGAAAGCATTACTTCAGCCACTTACCTAGCGTCACAAGTCAAAGGACCTGCCATCAACCACAATCATAGATAAAAAGATTTACATTTTCTTTCGATTTTGGTTTTGTATCCTTATAGTCTTCAGAGTCTGTGTTTTACAGATAATGCAACGAATTCTTGACTTACTTTTATTTCTCAATATATGTATTTTCCTTGCTAAAAGAAAAACTTGCCAGAGCATACCCCGTTGTAAGATCCCTCTCCAAAACTGTTAGTTTTGATTCTTTAAATAGTTGAAGATTATTCAATTTCACAGGCTTAATTAATAATTTGCATATGAATGAATGTTTACTATTTGATAATGCTAGTTCAAAATATGTAACTGTTTAAGTTTGTTATATAATATCTAATATAAAATACTTCATAGTCTCATATAAAGTAGAAAAGGGTTATATGAAAGAAATACTATATTCTATGTTATTGTCATAATCTGTCTTCTTGTTTGTTTCTTTTAATTTTTAATTATGAAAATAATATATGCTCATTGCTAAATTTAGGAAAATATAATGAAGAAAATAGAAGTGTCATATAGTCTCACAATTTAAAGGTAAACCCTGTAATAAGTTGATATTCTTTCAGAATTTTTTACATATATTTTCTTGTGTATATGTATAGACTTTTTCTGTGTGTTTTATGTATACTGCTTTTTTGTTGTTCAACAATAGTTTTTGTTTATTTTTATTGTTATACTATTACAGGTGCCCCTGTCTTCCTTTTCTGTGCCTGCGTCCACCAGCCCCTGTCCCCACGTCCCTCTGGCCCTCACCACACTAGTGTTTGTGTCTGTGGGTCATGCATACATGTTCTTTGGCTTTTTTCCTTCCAGTTCTCCTCTCCCCCACCCCTCCGACAGCTGTCAGTCTGTTCCACGTGTTCCACCTCTCTCCCTGCAACGAGTTGAGAGCTAGTCCATTTTACGGATATTCCATAATTTATTTAATTACCTGATATTGGAATTTGATTCTGAGCTGTTGTGATTATAAACAATGTTTTTTGACCATTTCTCTATATGCAGTCTCTATTTAAAAGGGTGAAAAATTATGCAAGTTTAATATTTAGACACTTTACCAAAATGCCCTCTGGAGCTGCACTGTATAAGAAATTGCCTGATTCACACTTTACATTTAAGATGAAATGGGACAACGTGGTCATTCATTTCTTCATTCAAAACCATGTGAGTGTTTACCATGCATGAGGCTCTGTGATCGGCTCAACCTGCAACAGTGACATGAGACAGACGGCCCTGTCGCTCACCTGGAACTGACCGTGCAACCAGAGGAGAAAAACCTGAAATAAATAACTATACAAAAGCCTTTCTGACGGACTTGTGTTACGAAGGAAAAGTTACAGAAAGTTTGAACCTGATCTAGTGTGGGGAATCAGGAAAGGACTCCCCAAAGAAATGATATTTGACACTTGAGAGATGTGGGTAGAATATAATATATACTGTGTGACATCATGCTAACAATTAAACATTACATTCCTACTGGGGAATGCTAGGTATGCTTTAACATATATTGAGTCAGGTCATTTTATTGTTGGAAAATAAAAAATGATCTACAAAGTCTCTTTCCCACAATTACAATTATTAACATATGGTGGTTCAGAACTATTTTTAAAGGGAAAAGCTGTGCCTGTACTCAAAAGAGGTGCATGTCTCCGAGATGGAGTTTCATCTTATTATAGGCAGTGTGTTCAGGTTTCTCAGTGCTATTCTTGGGGCCAAGTGAAGGTCTAGTCGACGGTGAGCCGTAAAGCCTTCAGTCTGATCTCTGTTTGGTCATATTTTCTCCATTACTCTGTCCACACTTGCCAACATTACTAGTAAGGGAATGAAAATATGTGGACTTTGATGCTATTTTACCTACATGATGCCAGCAACTCTTGTGACCAATATGATTTTTTGAATTAAAAGAATCTTTGTTATTAGTGAATCATTTACTTTTAATCTCAATATTAACTTTCTGTAGACAAAAGACCTTTGATTCTTTGTTAAACATTTCAAAATGTATTCCTCACTGTATAACACTATGCAAATATTATTTTCTTAAAATAAGTTCAATAAATTATTTTTTAATATTGATGATCAACACAGAATATTCCAGGATGCAAAATGAGTTTTGTATTGAATTAAGTAAATACTGTTATTTATTTATGAGTCCCATAGATCTGTAGGTTATTATTATTTTTAGCCTAAGACAAACTGAATTATAAACATTGTTGATACAAATATTGCCATTTAAGATGCAGTGGGTTCCTAGCTTTCTGTCTGTGAACTGCATGCATGGTTGACTAGGATTCAGTGAAACCTCTCATTAGGGCATTACGGTTCATTAGGGCTTAAAGAGGCGGCACTGAATTTCCAATTGCCCATGCCGTGATGCCGGCCTCTCTGAGTAGAAATTGGGAAACATTATGCTGTGTACTTTACTTCTGCAATGGTTTTCAGAGTCTTTTTTTTCTACTTTATTGGTTAAGGTTTGTATTAAATAAAACAATGACAAGTTTCTTAGGGATAACATCTTTCCACTTACAAACAAATTTAAAAAAATCAAATTCTTATATAAGCCATTCAAACAGCAAATTTGAATGTGATGCTTTTTTATTTATTAGCAAGTGTGTTAGTGTAATCTTATATTTTACTTCTTTAAACTGAATGTAATGTCTGTATGCTCACATACCACTAGAAAAATCAATAAGTAATCTAGATTTTGATTTATTGAATGTCCAACAGGCAGATGGAGAGAAACAGTATTCAAATGTAAAAATAATTCAGTCAAGGGTGGACTGAAATAAGGATGAGATTATTAATTGGCAGGCAGATGCATGTCATAGCTGGATCCACAGGGGAAGGACTTGTTTAACTTACCTGAAAAAACAGCTTGTCTGTAGGCACTTGAGAACCAATCAGTTTTCCATAATTGGACCAGCCAGAAATATTTCTTTTATCAAAGTGGGCCCAAAAGATCAAACTGCCTTTACTTTGCTGGATATTGATGTCCTCTTAAGTAATAATTTATCATTAAAAATATTCCTAAAAATAATTTAAACTGGCCTTATCTGTGCCTAGTCCAATTTCTAAAGCATTTTCCTCTCTATGTACCTGTGCAGACTCAGTGTTGGTTGTCTCATGTGCGCATTCTGTGGTGGTTGTGAGCATGTCTCCCCAGGGTGCACAGCATCACCTATGGTTGAACACCTCTCTTTGCTCACCTGGCTTCCCCACTGTTATGTTTTCTCAGTGGGAGGAACTGGTGATCACTCTTACCTCACCACCTGACAAAGGCCTAATAAATATGTATCTGAGAAATATATCTGTTGCACAAATTAACTGCTCTGGATTCCTACCATCCAGCACAGTGGCTGACAGTATATCCTTAATAAATTTTGTGAATGAGTGAATGAATGGATGCATGAATGGATAAATTTACCATTTGTTTGATAAATATTCCTAACTGTATTGACATGACTGATCAGAGGCACAATCACAGACTTACAGGGGAAAAAGTTTAGAGAAAATTTCTTTTCCGATATCCTTTTGGAATATTAATGTAAGATTAGGTTTTGTCAAACACTCCCCAACATTTCTACTCCCCCCTCATACTAGTTTAAAAAGAATAATACAATTTTCTTAATGGATACTTGGTATTTCTGTATGGGAGATTTCTGTGAAGAGTGTGAAAGTTAATATATACATATTTTACTCTGTGATTACAAAGTTGAGAAATGTGTGTTGAACAGGAATAGATTGATTTAAAAGCGAATGGCTATATCATGTATATTTTCAGCCACCATACTATTTTATTAATTTTGTAGTCTACCTTAATCTTAAATAAGGGAGAGAAAATGAATAGCTTCATTACAGTGATTTTCAATGTATGGCCTAAGGCTCATGAGTGGATAGTTCTTACATAGTAAAATGACAGACAGTTTCATTTTTATGAAGAGTCAAGGGCTGCTTACTAACAATATAAGTAGTTGCCTGCCAAGGCAATTATTGAGGTTAACTAATGTTTGCCACAAACTAAATAAAATTCTACCAAGCTTCCTGGAGACCATTTCAGAAGCTAGGCTGCCCCTTAACCACAGCATTATCAAGGCTTATCAATAATGCTGTCAGTAACTAAACCTACATAAACATAATTTTAATTCCCATATCTTTCAGAAAAGATACTTTGTTAATGTCACACTGTCAAGTTGTTACGAGTTTGTCATAGTTTTCATTTTTTTGCTTTCTTTAATTAATATATAGTACAATGGTATAAATTTAAGATTCCTATTTGATGACTTTTCTATTCTTGAGGATGTATCCTGAGTGTGTTGGGTCCCTTGAGACCAATGTTGCAACTGAAAGTTATAGAGGTTTAACTCCAAAAATCCTTAAAAACTAATGTAGGTCTTTCCCAAAGGTCTTTCTGGGAGATAAGAGTGAGAGAGTTGCATCAGAAAAGAAGAGGTTGATCTAGGCTCTCTAATACTCCCGTTTAAATAACTCTCCCCAGTCCCACGCCTGTGGGCACCAGCTCTTCTTCTCCCTCCTCTTACCTCCGCGCTTCCCACCCCTCTCCTTCCTCATCTGTTCCTACTTCTGAAACACAGTGTGTATGCCTGCCTAGCTGGCCGCTAACACTGTCTTTTTCCCTCCTCCGCCTGTTCAATTCAATGAAGACCAAGTAGTTACAGAGATAGTAAATGAATGAAGCCCAGGGAGGTGAGGGGGGTATGGAATTACAAATACATATAGTTCAATTATTATAATTATCTTATTCCTCTCTGCACCGTGGTTAGTCACAGCACTCTTCTAACTAAAAGAGGGTCAAAAACGTTGAGATGATACCTTTGTAGGTTTGGGTTCCCCACAGAACAGAGTCTGAGGCAAGGATTTGGGTACAAGCAGATTATTTGGCTGTGATCTCAAGTGAGCAGTACAGAACATGGCAAATTCCAATAGAGGATGCGTTCTTAAGCTGGTTACCACTGTGGGCAACTGAGGCTCAATCCTGCAGGGAGCCTCTGAAGAGCAACAGTGCCCATTGGCTTAGAAGTGTCCCTCCCAACAGCGCTGTCCAGTAGGACTTTCTGATGATGGAAATGCTCTGTATCCACATTGCCCACTGCAATAGCCACCTGTGACTATTCAGCACTTGAAATATGGCTAGTGTTACTGAGAAGTTGAATTTTAAATTTTATTTAATTTTAATAATTTATATTTAAATGACCATATGTGACTAACTAGTGACTACTCAATTGGACATCACAGCCCTAAGGGATCTCAAGCTAGGCATTAATCACTAACTTCCCTCCCTCATTTGTGAAGGTGTACAGGGGAAGTGCTATTAGCTCCCTCCTACTTCCAACCTTTCCTGCCTGGGGGCTAACATGTCTGTCAGGACTTGGGAGAAATCCCTGAGGAAGAAAAGTTGAGAGAAACACTGCCTTCCTGTGAGGAAACCCACCCCACCCCCACCACTGCAACCACAGACGGGCTGAGATGATATTCTGGAGGCACAAAATGGCTCTTAGGCCCTTTTACGAGGCATTGAAAAGCAACAGTTTGCTACATTCAAATCTGTTGTTATGATTCTGGATCAAAGTTCACCTCTTAAGAAATTTAATTCTGCTAATAATCCTGATGTTCTAAGTTAATTTAATGTTTTAGATCTTTTAATGTTCTATAAATAGCTTACATTCTCCTTTTAAAACTTTTTTTTTTTACTTTAAGTTAGTCACTAGGACAAAACCATTGCCTCATTATCATGAAGTATTTTACTGTGTTTTCAATTATTATGTTTTGAAATGAAAGTAGAAAATGTCATCTGCTTTACATTTTTATTTTTGTACAAGTGTATTTAAATTCGTTTTGACAATAAAAATGACTATTCTAAGTTTTTGTTACTATTAAATGCCATAGCTTTTAAATTGCATATGCTATTGATAAATAAAAATAGTATAATGAAAAAATGTGGTAACTTCTAGTGATTCAAATTATGAAAAGTGATGAGGCTCTATTTTTTAAAGTTGAATTTAAAACAGTCTGTGCAAATTACATTTTTTAAATTGAATTTTCTGAGAAAATACTGCTTTTCTCTAAAGAAATCCATCAAACTCTAAAAATGTAGGGTTTATATAGCATAAATAAAGCTAAATAACCCATTAGAGTGCTACTCTGTAGATATTAAAACACAAAATTTACTCTTACTTTTTGCATTTCTATGAAATGACTGTTTAAAGGTTAGAAATAAAGGCCAAAATTTGCATTTAAATGGAGATATTTTAAGGAAAAAATGCCAATTTGTGAACTTTACCTTTGCCTCTAGTGCCTTGTTTGCTGTTTTGTTGTTGTTGTTATTGTTGTTTGGGTTTTTTTAGGTGGAAGAATAAAACTTTGGAGAAAATACTAGAAATGGAAATAAATTGATAGCAAATACTTAGCATGACCAACTTTTCAGAATAGTGTTTTCATACCCTCTAGGGAGGGCAAATTGTCCTTTGTTATGAATCAATTTAATAACATAAAATTACATTTGACAATGAAAATAGGAAAATGATTCTGATTGGTATAAATCAGGGTCCCTAATTACTGAAAGCTCAGTAGAACTGAAGAGTAAAAATCAGAAGGAGTCAATTAAGTACATGGCAGAGATCACAAGTTATTAAGAATTTTCATCCTATGTATTTATCTTCTGTGCTACAATGTGTCTATCCAACTACACCCACAATCATTGGTTGAAATAACTTTATTCTGCATTCTTCTGCATTATATTAGCCATTGTTAAAGCCCAATAGAATTAGGGTAACTGTGTTTCACATTATGTTTTTTCTGTGGACTGCTTCACCGTGTACCTTTACTTGAGTGAGAGAGACGGAGAAAGAGAGATTGCATTGTTAAAACTCACTCTCCCCTTCTGCAAAATAGAACTAGGTAGAACATTTGTTAAATTCATTTGTGCTGGTGTGCGTGCCTAAACTCCTCTATAACAACTTACAACAACTATTTTACTTAAGTCATATCAGCTCCTTGGTACTGCTGTTTCTCCCACTGTCACTTTCTACTTACCACTTGGGACTTGGACACATGAGGAAAAAGACAGACTTAGAACTCCAGATCATTCTACCTGGACAGGTTCAGGAGTCAGAGCAAAAGGTAAGGCAGGTACATGAGCACATGCTTTTCAAGCAGAATTTCTCCTTGTAAATGATAGAACATGTGAAATATCAGTTAACATCCAGTCCATGGTGAGTCCAGAATTCCATATTGGGAAGACAGGAAGTAAGATCTGAGGCCAAAGGAATAAATACCCTTATTAGAGAAACACTGGCATCCTGGAAATTTATTAGCCATCAGCTGGGCTCCAGCCATTGGGAAACTGATCTGTATAAAGTCAGGGCATTCAGTTTTGTGACCATGGAGGACAACATCCAGAAATTTAGGCTTTAGAAGTCTGAGTGAAGGTGATTTTAACAGCAGAGGGAATAATACAGGAGTATAGTGCTTATGAAAATGACTTAGATGAACCAACCTGGTTATAGGTGTCCAAGGTCAATGTATCACTAAGAGTCAATTGTCACCTGCTCAGATACTGAACCAGAGAATTTCTCCTGCCTTTGCGATGGGAAGGGGCAACATTATACCATCCTCTTAGAAACTAGAATTTAAAAAGCCACTGGTCATTCCAATTCCATTTTTATCTTTATTATCTATTTCTTAGTAGATGCTAGACACTGTGCTAGGCCCCATCAATACATTATCTGGGTGTTATTTGGAGCTAGGTACTATTTTCTTGGCTAGCCTCTTCCACACATTGCTTCTTCAAAACAAATTTGGGCAAATGTGTTACAGACATAGTAGAAAATGTTAGTATGTCGAATAACCTGCAATGGAAGATTTTACGATGAGCTTTTCTATTCACATTTTTGCTAAACGAGTTTAAATCCTCAAATGAGTATATTTATATCAGAATTCCTCAAACGGTAGGTTGCTCATAGTTATTAGACACAAACTATAAAACAAAAAACTGCAAGGAAAAAAGAAACTTTGACAAACCAATAAACACAAACACTGAGAGGATCCTAAAAATGTTTTTGGGAAATAGTAGGTTAAACAGAGTTAAAGAGGTTATTTTGTTTTACTGCAGGACACATCAGAGTATAATAGCCAAGAGGAACTGTCATACATAGAATCTTTCCCCCAAACATTTGACTTCAGTCATTTGACTTCACAGTAGTCTATGTTGAAGCATCCTGAGAGATTAGCACCTTACAGTGCAAATTTGTTAAAATCTAAGTGTCCCAGATTCATCCATCACTAGGAGAAGCTGTCTTCAGGAAAACTCAGGGAAGGTTGGTGTCTAGGGGCCTGCTGGTTGTACTTCAAAGAAGACAGAGGTAGAAAGGGATCTAGATAGAGGCCTCAAAGAGGATCAAGATTAATGGAGAATTTCATATGAGGATTGTCTGTAAAGTTGGGATTCTTTGGTCTAACATGGTAGTGACTCTAAAAGGATATGATTGAAATGTATAAAATTATAAACACTACCCACAGGCTGCTCATACTATTAAATCAAATTCTAGACAAACCCTCCCCTACCCACATCTTAAGGAATAATTTATGGGTAAGAAGTCCATAGAGGGTGGTTAATAGCAAATCAAGCTTTTAGAGCTCTACCCTAATTTTTGGTGATATGGACAGTGAAACAGAATACAAGCTGAGTGAATATGCTAGGCAGAAATATGCATAGGCATTGAAAATTTTTCTCCTCCAAGAACATGTCTGTTCATAGACTAACTGATAACTAATATCAGATGACCAATAAATATTTGATGAGAGAATGAATCAGGAAAATAGATTGTAAAGTAAGCAGCTGCACTTTAGAGTTCATAAGTTTGTCAAGAAGATAAGAGGAACTAGAAATCCTTTACTAATTAAACATATGTGATGGGCTGGTCTGTAAATTAAAAGGAGATGAATGTTTCCTTTTCACTCATCAGCCTACTTCTCTCCCCAAGCAAATTTTGATTCCTAAACGCTAATGTGGAAAGTGTTCATTATATATGTATACTATCTAGAAAACACAGTTAGATTTTCAAAACTTTGTCTTCTCAAGGTCCATAGGATAGACTACAAATGAATCCTTCTTAAAGTTACAGGCTTAGAATTAAATTTTATTGATTGTTTCACAGAAAGGAAATTGTTAATTAAATAAACAAGTTTGCCACAGCAAAGGAAGAATTCAGATGAGCTTAAGATAACCATATCTGAGTATATCCTTGAAAAAATATGACTCAACTTTTTAGTACTCTTGTTATTTAATCAATTGGAATGTAAATGAATATATAACAAAACTTTGATAAAGTGTTTTCTTCCAAAAATTGCATACCTTTATACATTTCTGGTCTTGAAACTAACTGTCCCTTGAGAGCCCCTGTCTTCATAATTTCCAAGATCAAGTGTCTAATATGACACTACAATAGGGTACGTGAGTGAGAGAGCCTACTTTTACTGAGTTGACCAGCCAACTCAATGATGGAATCACTTTGATCATTTGTTTCTGCACTAATTAGCAAAACCATATTTTGGTATGGCAAATTCTCATGTTTTACATAGGAAACAAGATACCAGTGAATTTACATGTGTCATGCTCAACCAGGGAATTTAATTTGATTAATGTTTTGCATATACTAAAATTTTATTTCTATCTATACACATTCAGGGTTCCATGGAGAGGTGTGAGGGTACTTGTTTTCCCATGAAGCATTCCAAAATGACCACAAAGAGGGAAATATACCCTGAAGGAAAAATAAAGACTACAGAGCACAGACAAAGCAAACAAATGAAAAGGACAAACTGAGAAAGTGCTAAGCTCGTACTATGGGGCAGAAACAATACAGGATGATGAAATTAGAAAAAATGCTCAAGGCTGTCTTTCCTATTTGGTGGAATTTCACTATAAGGCAAACAGTTGATATGAATTATATGCTTACATTTGTGTAAATATTTGTGCATGTGTTTAATTTTCTGCCCATCTCTTTTGTCGGGAACCATTAAATTCAGTGCCCAGAGAGATGTTGTAAGTCAGCTACTATAAAATTAAGATATGCTAGAAACTCATAATTAATTATATAAAGTTCTTTTACAAGACCAGAAAATGGTTCTACATTTTATGTTATATTAAAAACTGAGAAAACATCATTTATGAAATCTAATAAGGCAGAACATTATTATGTTCATATTGAAAGTCTGACTAATCTGAGTGGATTAAAGGTGCCTTGTGGAATATCTTGTATTAGTTGACTAATTCTTTGTCTTCATTATTAATGTTCAGAGGCAACTGTAATAGCTACAAGTAAATATCTATTCAAAATAATTTTATAAACATGTCTTAATCACCATAGACAGCACATTGTTTTAATGAAGGTTAAATAGCATAAATTTACTTTTCTATCCCTTTAAAAGCCACCAAATTTTGAAAAGCAGATTAGTGAATGGCAGAGCTGTCACCCTTGATAAAGCCGTTTCACATCTTTGGAGAGCTTCAATATGATACACTGATGTGTGCTCACTGTCCCTTATGAGCGTTACATGGTTTGTAAGATAAAAGAGAGAAAGTAGAAGTGAGAAGGTTTCAATTACAAGCCTAGTCATATCATATAAAGGGGTAGCATAGATTAAACCCCTACTGCCACGCTTCCCCTCCCTCTCATCCACCAAAACCTCCACTGTCTTTGACGACACACAGCTGAGCAGGAGACAGAACCGCATTTTTCACAGGGATTTGAAATGTCTTTGTGGTCATGGTCTGGCAGTAATAGAAACCATGTGCTGTGGGTCAGGAGGAAAGCTATCTTGAAATAGAAGAACCCATCTCTTGGCCTAATGACCTGGGGAAACGTTAGTCATTGCCATGCATTTTTCCTTGAAGCAATGTGGGGGTTGTTCGGCTTACTTTTTCCTCTGCGTGGCTCTAAGTTGTGAGGGGCATAACCACATATTATCCATAAGGTGGATAATGTTAGTGATAAGCAAATGGTTAATGTCAGTAGCAATAAAATTCTCTTCCAGGGCAATTGTTAGGTGATTTGTTGTAGATTGATTTGCATTTCCCTTTGTGATTTTTAAACTCCTTTGGCTTCCTAATACTTTAAAAACCAAATCTGATGGAATGAGAGATAGCTTGAAAGAATTTGATTTAAGCTGAGTGCTTTGTGGACCCTGGAAAACTAGCTTTTGTCTTAAGTTACATTGCCTCTGGAATGACAGCATGTCAGACAAAGCAATATGATCTTCGTAATGGCTGTTGGCCCATCTCCATTTGACACGCACATGCCAGTTATATGGATTGGGTCACTTGAGGTTTCCCATTTCCCATAAAATAATGTTTATTGTAGCCTGATGGGGCTCAGAATTGGTTCTTAAGTAATTTTGCTTCAGTCCCTTGTAGTCATCTGTGAGTATGTCCCCAAAATTTACAGTGACTAAGAGGCATTGGACATTTAAAATTCTGCTAATGGGCACTCATCAAAGTATTTTGGTTCATGGGTTTTATTTATATATTTGTGTATACTTTCATCCAATGAGTGGTCTTAAAACACTTTTTCTTCCACTGCAGAATTGTTATTATAGATATAAGTAGGAATTTTCTAAAATTTAGATTATAGTTTATCAGAAATTCTCAATATCCTACTGATGAATCCTCAAACTACCACACACCTTTAGTTCCCTGTTTTCTCAGATTGAAGTGGGTAGTAAAAGTGGTAAAAAAATGTTTTTTCCCTTTCTCTGTCTTCTCTGGGATGTTACTCATTCTTCTACTGGCTCCAAGAGGGCTCATGACTTGAAGAAAGTGGGATATAAAATGCCTTTTAGCACCTCCATTTCAAACTGGCTTCCGGAAATGACAACATGACCAACACAAACGTATCCCCTGCTGTTTTCAGGGGTTTCCTCTTTGTGTACTTGTGCATTTGTGTGCAGGCAGATTGGGGAGGACTGTAATCAATTCTTTCATCTACCAGGACTACTACATTAAAACTAAAAGGAAGAAAGAAAGGTTGAGTTAAACCAGCCCTAAAAATATTGATGTTCCATCATTGGAAAGGTTGACAGGTTCTTTCAAAGGAAGGTCATTTTGAAAGCTTAAGAAAGCTTTTTCACTTAACTCCAGTTTTTCTTCTTATCTGAAAGCTTATCCCAGGTTGTCTTATACTATTTTATCATGATTTTGATAGGTTTCAGGGTGAAGAATGGAACACGGTTTACAGAGTGCAGGACAAGTGCCATGGTGCTGCACTCTGAAGGAAGCCAAAGTGATTTGTCTTCATCAGCTATTCCATAATGATGTTTCGCTTCTTTTCCTACATGGATTAAACTTTGTGATACTATTTCAAAGAATGCATTTGTAAATTTAGGTCAAGGCTATGAATGATTATAAAGTTTTCACAAATATTTAACGGATATTATTTTAATGTTGTTGGCTCTATTTCCTATACTCTAAGTAATTTCCTTTGACCAATAGTAAAAATATTTTCATTAAAATATCTGTGTATTGGAACAACTGTGAAAATAGAGAATTTGATTGTAATTAAATGAATGATGTATAGGATAACTCAATCAAACAGATAAAATAATGAAGAAAGGAAATTAAATAGGCATTACATTGAGACCTCCTCGAACACTCAACTCATAGGTTTTGATTGAGAAATTCCCACAATAATGTAGATTGAGTGAATGAATTTCTTTATAATTTGTTCTAATAGGGACTTTCCACTGATGTGGAGGGCAAAGGGAATCCCCACCATCTTCTCTATCTTGAAAAACACAAAGAAATGATAGGTTTTGGAAATATTTTCCCTAGTTTTCAACACCTCAGCTTAAAGTATTGGAGAGCACCTGAGAATTCCCTTTCCGGTAGGTGTTTTCAAAGACAAGGAAGGAAGGAAGGAAGGAAGGAAGGAAAGGAGGGAGGGAAGGAGGGAAGGAAGGAAGGAAGGAAGGAAGGAAGGAAGGAAGGAAGGAAAGGAGGGAGGGAAGGAGGGAAGGAAGGAAGGAAGGAAGGAAAGGAGGGAGGGAAGGAAGGAAGGAAGGAAGGAAGGAAGGAAGGAAGGAAGGGAGGGAGGGAGGGAGGGAAGGAAGGAAGGAAGGAAGGAAGGGAGGGAGGGA
The DNA here is from genome assembly GCA_004026765.1 of Micronycteris hirsuta. Classification (NCBI taxonomy): domain Eukaryota; kingdom Metazoa; phylum Chordata; class Mammalia; order Chiroptera; family Phyllostomidae; genus Micronycteris; species Micronycteris hirsuta. Next base: position 32,421 of record PVJI01004753.1, on the reverse strand, counting down.
GGGAGGGAAGGAAGGAAGGAAGGAAGGAAAGGAGGGAGGGAGGGAGGGAAGGAAGGAAGGAAGGAAGGAAGGAAAGGAGGGAGGGAGGGAAGGAAGGAAGGAAGGAAGGAAGGAAAGGAGGGAGGGAGGGAGGGAAGGAAGGAAGGAAGGAAGGAAGGAAAGGAGGGAGGGAGGGAGGGAAGGAAGGAAGGAAGGAAGGAAAGGAGGGAGGGAAAGAAGGAAGGAAGGAAGGAAAGGAGGGAAGGAAGGAAGGAAGGAAGGAAGGAAACAAACCCTTGCCACATATATTTGAATGACATCATGATGCAGCTTTCTCAGGTGATGAGATAGAAGTGTCTTGATGTTCAATTGAATTTAAGCTTTAACATCTTTCTTCATCCAAGCAGTTGCTATAATACAATGTTTTAAATAGGAAGTTAAAATGATATGATTATAAGTAAACTTGAGTTTTGTCTTATTGCCTGCCATTTACAACATGGTAAAGCACAATGAAAGAAATTGTATCTTCTAGGTAATAAGGAAATAGTTTATGACCTCAGTATTACTTACATCAAAATAGTTTTAAGACTTTTCCTTGGGTGGAATTTGATAGAATAGAGACCCCCCTAGACATTAAGACATTCTATTGATTTTTTTGCACGTACTTTTCTGTAACCCCCCCAGAGCAGTAATCATTAGCTCTGGGTATTTCACTGAAATGCTCATATTTGAATGTATTTTCTTAAAATTGAGACCTGTCCTATTTAAAAACAAAAAAAAAATTATAGTGGTATTCTTTCATGTTCTATTTAAAATACACCTAAGAAAGTATTAAATACATATTGTTAATCTTTATAATGCTTTATTACTAAGCAGATATAATAGCTTTAAGGAAGATGCTGACAGATTTTTAGAATTGGAGCGGAAATTTGTGTTCAACTAAAACAGAAAATAACACCCTACAATTGTTGAGACATTTTTAAAGCTCTTTGACTCTTCAAGTTGATCTTTTTCTATCTCCAGAATACTTTCATTTTTAGATTGTTTTACTCAGATACAAGAGATAATTATCATTTGAAATGGCATCCATCCTATGGTGAAACATCTTCAGTGAGGCAGTGGAATCCAGCATTCAGTCAGAGATGCAATGAAATGAAATCCAGGGGTCATCTCCAGGAGACATGTCTGTAGCCAAACTTGAACTCCTCTCCCTGTCTTTGCAGGAGTGCACCTGCATGACTGCTTCACATGAAGTTTAATTGCCAGAGTGTATGTGTCCCACTCACTCCATTTGTACCATCAGTACCTAGATCCAGGCCTTTATCACTTCAATCCCTGACTGTCACTATGGACCAATATGGACTTATCTTTGGCTTCTTAGCTCCCGCTTTCTATTCCTGACTCTGATCTCCTGGCTCAACTCTCCTAAAACAGCTATCTGATCCTCTCATTTTATGTTCCTAAACTTTTCTTCTTTATTTACTGCCTTCAGAATATAAAAATCTAAGCTCTTTGTGTTATAATTGGGACTTGGGAGAGAAAACAATTATCCAACTTAATGGCCTCTAAAGAAAATATTAAACTTTAAATTTATTTATCTCCTCCTTCTAAATTTGTATATTTGTGTATATTTTATAACATATATACTTTGCCAATATAATAGTACACAAATACAATTGATGAATAAATATACTAATATTAGGGTATGCTAAAATACATTTTGCTCAGAGATTACATACATAGATACACACATTTAGATCATTGCTGTGAATCCCTTCTTTCCTTTTGCCTTTTCTACCAGGTAGACAAAGCAGGTAAATTAAGTCTGTGCTGTTGGAACACCAGAACTAACTTAGACAGATTCTGTAAGTCTGCTACAGGAGTTTAGATTTGTTTACCATCTCCTTTACTCAAAAGGCAACTGGTAAATCCCATTGATCCATTTTTCCCTTCTCTCCTTTCTGACCTCTTTTATTCTCTTGGGCATCTGTCAAAGGGATTAGGAACTCATTTCTTGTATTTGGCCTGGTTTGGCTTTTATTTGCTCATGCATGTTAACTCCTTTGCTATTTCACTGCAGTCCTTAGCACATTCTTGTCTGTACATGTTTCCCTTGCAGTTTTTACTTATAGCACAGTTTTGACGCTTTCAGTCTCCAGCTAGTTTTAAAACCCCAGTCACTCCATGATCATTTGTTGCTATTGGTATTGCCATGGCCACCGTTGCCACTATTACTAAGCTGTCCTGACACCATCCACTCACTCTACTCTCTTGTACCCCCCCCCCCCATCACATAGAACTCTCAGTATGAATCCTGAAACTACGCTGGCTTTCTACTTCAGCTACACTCACATTGATTGTGAGTTGTTCTTGCATTAGAAGCGAAAAATAGCATTCCTGGCATGGTCGGAGACTCTCAATACTCTGTACACTCTCATAGTAGCATAACTTATTTTTCTCCAAAATCCCAGTAGACTGAGAGGCAAAGAACTGTCTCAGCAAGGTTGATAGGACATAACCCCAGGGCACTAACTGCCCAACCTAGATGCTGTTTCCAGTATTGTCCCACTTTAGTCTAAATTGAGATACATTAAGACAAAAGAGGTGCATCCCTTTCTCACAAGAAGAATGGTGTGCCAGGGGTGTCCAACCTGTGGCCCACAGGCCACATGCAGCCTAGGATAGCTAAGAATGCAGCCCAACATAAAATCATAAATCATGCACAATTTTTTTTTTTTTTTTTTGCTCATCAGCTTTCATTAACATTTGTGTATTTAATGTGTGGCCCAAGATAACTCTTCTTCTTACTGTGTGGCCCAGAGATGCCAAAAGTTTGGACACCCCTGTTCCAGGCAAACTACTCCATCAGTCCTGATGGTTCCTGTGTTTATTGTCAATCCAAGACAACTAACTTTCAAAAGCAATGGTTGAATATTCTTGCTGGAATACCAACAGAAGAAGAAGGGCCTTTTGAAGCTCCCTATGCATTCTCCAGAAATGATATCTACATTGAAGTTCTCAATGTTCTGGTCCTCTTGGCCTTCTTAAGCTTATCTCCTATCTTTTCTTTCTAATGCTTCAGTCATTTTGAACCACTCTCCATTCCCCAGACAGAGCCTACCTGTTTGCCTTTGTGGGCCGAAAACACTTCCCCTGTCACTAACTACCTGTTGAAATCCTATCCACCCCCACATAATGATCACTAAACAGCCTCTGCTAACCATCCTCACCAAAATAACCTCTTTCTTTCTCATCAGATGCCCTGTGACACTTATGTTGGAGCTTTTTCATTATAGCCTTTTACATCTTGACTTTGTGGTTATTTTTGTATAGTTTTAAACATTTACATTATAATGCATAACCTGCTGATTTGTAAATTCTTTGAGGATAGGTTATATGTCATATTCATCTTTATATGTTCCTACTGCCTAGTTATAATGATATTATTACATTGGAGTTGTATTTATAGGAGAAATTATATGACTGAGTTAAATGTTTCACAATGATGTATTCTTCTGATGGAATATTTTAACCTACCACTGCTGAGAATTTCTCAGTCAGCAAAGAGATAGTAGTGCATCATTCTGACACTCCTTTGAGACACATGTTTATTCAGTGTCTACCCTCTAACCAGAAGATATTTAATAAAGAAAGAAAATCTGTAGCTTGATTATATGCTTAGCCAAGAAATTTCTTTTGCAATTCTAAGGAAAATCTCCAGCAAACCCAATTACTCTCCCAGCAATGCACTTCAAAGGAGAGAAGAATGCATTTCTTGTATAGAATTCCTGGATATGTTTGATCATTAGTCAGGGCAAGTAGTTGACTTGAGGCTATTTACTCAGCAGGAATAAAAAGTACAGCATGCCTTCAGCCAAGAGGAGTGTCCCATAGCTTTCTGAAACAGAATTTAATTTGATCTGTCAGAGAAGTTACAGAGGTTTGCTGTAGAAATGAGTCACAATCAGTAAGATCTGGTTGACCTTTTTTCTATTAAAAATGATTCTTCCTCCCAATTGTACTTTTTCAGGAATATTAACAATAGAGAAACTTGGCACCAAGTAAACAGAATGAGAACCTGAGAATTTCATAGCAATGCTTATCAATGAAACAGGATTTTGTTTTTCTGAGTCTAAGCTTTGCTCTTACACTTGGGTGTTTTTTTTTTTTTGTTTTTTTTAATACATGTGAGTGTTCTATGGTTGATATTTGTTTCATCTTCAAAGCTCCACAAAATATTTTTGATGTAGTCAAAGAATTAATACCATTAGACTTGTAATTAAAAATATACAAGTATATCATGAGAAGATCAATTTTTTAAATGGTCTTAAAATATCAACTTTTTATACTAAATTCATATTTTATGAGACTGACAATACTTTCTGGGAAAATTGCACATCACTTTTCAACATGTAATTTTCAGCACTTACATTTTTAATTAAATTTAATTTTATTTGTAAGATGTTCATTTCCATTTGGCATGCTCTTCAGCTAAAATAATTAACAAATACAATTAAAATTCCCCATGCTTGATTTTCTTATCCCAGTTTTTTAAAAATAATTCTTTAAATTTATGATAATAAAGAAACCTGTGTGTTAGATTAAAAGTAAAGGGTTGGAAAACGATACTTCATGCAAATGGAAAAGAAAATAAAGCTGAAGTAGCAATACTTAATCAGACCAAGTAGACTTTAAAACCAAGGCTGTAGTGAAAGACAAAGAAGGACACCACATAATGATAAATGGAATAATCCAACAAGAGGATTCAATCCTGGTTAACATTTACACACCCAACACAGGAGCACCTGAATATGTAAAGCAAGTGTTGATGGGCATAAAGGGAGATATTGACAGAAATACTGTCATAGCTGAGGATTTTTACACCCCACTGACTTAAATGGAGAGATCCGCTAGACAGAAAATCAACAAGAAGACAGTGGCCTTAAAGGACACACTAGATCAGGGGTGTCAAACCCATTTTCACTAGGGGCCACATCAGCCTCTCGGTTGCCTTCAAAGGGCTGAATGTAATTCTAGGACTGTATAAATGTAACTACTCCTTAACAGTTAAACAACAGCTCAGTGCTGTTGCTGGGTAGAAACAAGGTGCTGGGCTGGATAAAACAAGGTAGAGGGGTGGATTTGGCCTGTAGGCCTTGTGTTTGCCACCTCTGCACCAGGTCAAATGGCTTAACTGATATCTACAGAGCATTTTATCCCAAGACAGTGGAATATACATGCTTTTCAAGTATACATGGAACATTTTCTAGGATAGACCACATGTTAGGACACAAGTCTCAAAATTTAAGAAGATTGAAATCATATCAAGCATCTTCCCTGACCACAATGCTATGAAACCAGAAATTAGTAACAGGAAGAACATTGAAAACAATACAAAGGCATGGAAGCTAAATAACAGGTTATTAAGAATGAATCGGTCAATAATGAGATCAAGAAAGAAATCAAAATGTACCTTGAAAAAAAGGAAAATGAGAATACAATAATCCAAAATTTTGGGGACTCTGGGAAAGCAATTCTAAGAGGGAAAGTCATAATATTACAGGCCTATCTCAAAAAAACAAGAAAAAGCTTAAATAAACAATCTAACTCAACACTTAAAGGAACTTGAAAAAGAACAACAAACAAAGCCCAAAGTGAGTAGAAGGGAGAAAATAATAAAGATCAGAGCAGAAATAAATGAAATGGAGTCTAAAAAAAAATGATACAAAAGATCAATGGATCAAAAAAACTGGTTCTTTTATAAGATAAACAAGATTGACAAACCTTTAACGTGAATCATCACGAAAAAGAGAGGACTCCAATAGATAAAATCAGATGTGAAAGAGAAGAAATAATAACTGACACCAAAGAAATACAAAGGATGGTAAGAAAACATTATGAACAACTACATGCCAACAAACTGGACAACCTGGATGAAATGGGTAAATTCCTAGAAACATACAATGCCCCAAAACTAAATCAGGAAGAATCAGAGAATTTTAATACACAGATTATACCTAGTGAAATTGAAGCCGTCATAAAAAAAAAAAAAAAAAAAAAAAAAACTTCCAAAAAACAAAAGTCCTGAACTGCATGGCTTCACAGGTAAATTTTACCAAACATTCCAAGAGGAACTAACACCTCTAATTCTCAAACTATTTCAAAAAATTCAAGAGAAGGAAAACCTCCGAAGCTCATTTTACGAGGCCAGTATTATCCTAATTCCAAAACCAGATAAGACACTACAAAAAAATAGAAAATTATAGGCTAATATCACTGATGAACATAGACACTAAAATCTTCAATAAACTATTGGCAAACCAAACACAGCAATGAACCAAAAATATTATATACCATGATCAAGTGGGATTTATTCTGGGAATACAAGGTTGGTACAACATTCACAAATTGATAAGTGTGATTTACCACCTAAACAAAATGAAAGATAACAACTACATGACCACATTAATAGAAGCTGAAAAAGCATTTGATAAAATCCAGCACCCATTTATGAAAAAAAACTCTCAGCAAAGTGGGAATAGAGGGAACATACATAAACATAATAAAGGCCATATATGACAAACCCACTGCCAGCATTATAGTCAGTGGACAAAAACTACAAGCTTTTGCCTCAAGATCAGAAACAAGACAGGAATGTCTACATTCACCTCTTATTCCACATAGCACTAGAAGTATGAGCCACAGCAAAGAGACAAGAAGAAGAAATAAAAGGCACCCAAATTGGAAAAGAAGAAGTAAAACTGTCTTTATTTGAAAGTGACATGATACTGTACATAGAGAACCCCAATGATTCCACCAAGAAACTACTGGAACTGATAAATCAATTCAGCAAAGTATCAGGATAAAGATTAATATCCAGAAAACAGTCACACTGTTATATATCAATAATGAACTAATAAGGAAATTAAGAAACAATCCAATTCACAATTGCTTCAAAAAGAATTAAATGCCTAGAAACTTATTCAAGGATATAAAAGACCTGTACTCAGAAAATTATAAAACACTAAAGAAAGAAATTGAAAAAGATACAAGTAAGTGGATGTACATACTGTGTTCAGGGATTGGAAGAATTAATATTAAAATGCCCAAAAGCAATCTATAGATTCAAAGCAATTCCTATCAAGATTCCAATGATGTATGTCACAAAACTATAACAAATATTTCAAAAATTTATATGGAACCACAGAAGGCCCCCACATAGAAACAGAAGAACAAAAACTGGAGGAATCACACTACCTAATATGAAACTATACTATAATGTCATAGTAATCAAAACAGCACGATAGTGACATAAAACACACACACATAGATGAATAGAACAGAAGATAGAGCCCAGAAATAAACCCACACCTTTACATTCAATTAATATTCAACAGAGGAAGCAAGCACATACAATGGGCAACTTATTGATAGTTTATTCAATAAATGATGTTTTGAAAATTGGACTGACACATGCAGAAAAATGAAACTAGACCACCCTCTTATACCACATGCAAGAATAAATTAAAAGTGGATTAAAAATTTAAATGTTAGACCTGAAACCATAAAAATCTTAGAAGAAAACATAGGCAGGAAAATGTCAGACATTGCTTGTAGCAATATTTTATTGGATATATCTTCCAAGGAAAGGGAAACAAAAGAAAAAATAAACAAATGGGACTACATCAAACTAAAAAGTTTTTGCACAGCATAGGTAAACATCAACGAAATAAAAAGACAGCTCACAGAATGGGAGAACATATTCACTGATATATCTGATAAGGGTTTAATACCCAAAATTTATAAAGAACTTATAAAACTCATCACTAAAAAACAAAAGACAATGCATTTAAAAAATGGGCAAAAGATCTGAATAGACACTTCTCCAAAAGATGTACAGATGGCCAACAGACATATGAAAAGATGCTCATCATCACTAATTATCAGAGAAATGCAAATTAAACCACAGTGAGATATCATCTCACACCTGTCAGAATGGCTACCATCAATATATCAAGAAACAACAAGTGCTGATGAGGATGTGGAGAAAAAGGGAACCCTTTTGCACTGTTGGTGGGCTTGCAGATTGGTGCAGCCACTATGGAAAGCAGCATGGAGATAACTCAAAAAAATAAAAAATGGACCTCTTTTGAGCCAGCAGTCCCACTGTTGGGAATATATCTGAAGGAACCCAAAACACTAATTAGAAAGAACATAATTACCCTTATGTTCATTGCGGTGTTATTTACAATCACCAAGATATGGAAGCAGCCCACCTGCCCATCAGTAGCTGAGTGGATAAAACAACTATGGGACATTTATACAATGGAATGCTACTCAACCTTAAAAAAGAAGAAAATTTTACCCTTTGCAACAGTATGGATGGACCTCAAGAACTTTAGGCTGAGTAAAATCAGCCAGTCAGAAAAAGACAAGTACCATGTGATTTTACTCTTATGTGGAATCTAATGAACAAATTGAACTAACAAACAGAATAGAAACAGACTGATAGAGAGCAGGATGACAGTTACTGGCGGGGGCGCGGGGCGGCAAGCTAGGGGATGGAGGGAGTGAGCAAAATGGAAAAGGGAGTCATGGACGTGGACAACAGTGTGGTGATTGTAGGAGGAAGGGTGGTACATGGAATCTGAATGGTAATGGAAAAATCAATAAAAATTAATAAAAAAGAAACTAGTGTGTAACCACAAATGCTTTAGAAAAGACCTAATTATAATTTTCATCATGAATATTGCTGAAAGAAATAACTATATATTTTTTGTTCTTAGACAAGTGAAAAATACAAAATAAAAAACACTAGTGAGTCTTTTAATTATTATTGGTTACTTTAAAAAAAGAAACTACTTCTGTAATATTAATTTTAAAAAGTTAATTCCCATGTTCTAATGGAAGTGTAATGAGTTTTTCTCAAAGTGAACTCTAATGAGTTTATCAATGTGCTACCATATTTATGGTAGAGGCTATGCAAATTTGATCAATGTTTATTTATGCATGCATTACATTGGGAATATATTTACGGACCATAAGCTTGCTGGAAAATTTGTTGCAGGAAAGAAAATTTATGAAGAAGCCTTCTTATCCCAGGAGTAGAATTAAGGTAAAATTAACAAGGAATTGAAGTTATCTTTGATCATGATTTTTATTTCATTTTTATGCACTCTGAGGAAGTGTTGCCTGTTTTTTTGATGTTCAGCAGAGCAGTACAATGCAATACACAGGAGCATAATGTTGAATTTTCATAATAATGCTTGTGATGCAAATGAGGCACACTTCAAAAAGCAGGTTGATTAGCATTTCTTGGTAAGATGACAGTCCCCTCTTTTTAAAAATTTTTGTTCATTAGTTTTATCGGTAGATTGCATATCCAGATTTCAAATTTCAAGTGCATAGTTTTTGCTTATAATTATAATGTGAATTTAAATAGTTTTAGATTGTGCATTTAAAACAATTCTTCTGTCACTAAATTACAGTCTGAATTAATGAGTTGTTTGCCACCTCAGAGCCCTTTGCTTTGAAATTCAGTCTGGTTTAGAGTGAACTTCAACCGTATAGGCCAGTATCTCACAGAAAGTTGCAGGATTAATGAGCTCCAGGTTCTCCATGGCTCTCTTAGAAGCATACATCACTAAATTCTATTCTCAGGGAACATTATGCTTATGTGAGAAGAAGGGGAGGTGAATGTGTAGAAATAGTACTTAAACAAATGATTTGATAATTGTTAAAGAAGAGTGTTTTTCATCCTGCTAGGCACATTTTTGCCTTCTCTGACTGGAGTAAAATTAAAACTGATGGATGTTTTAATAAGGCTACTGATATTAAAACCATGCTCCTCTATGGTTTATTATTTAACTCTTTGTTTTCATTTCACTTAATGGACCTTCTAGGGCTTGGATGAAGAACTTATACACACTCCCAACCACACCTGCACACATACATTCTTGGATAATGTAGCCCATTTATACAACTTTATCTTTCTCTCTTGTTACTCTGTAGGAATAACTGGCATTTTTCTCCCTTTCCATATTCTGAAGGTATCTTCTGAGTCTATACAATGGAGAGAGTAAAATGGGAGAAAATTTGCCCCTTTCCCTTACAGGAGCATTTCTTAGTAAGCTGACAATGCACTCTTTTTAAAATAATGTTTATTAATCCTGTGAGTAGATTATATGGCCAGACCTTTTAATTAAAGGCAAATCAAACTCTTTACCTCTGGGGAGAAATCATCTACCTGCAAGTGTACCAGCTAATTAGGACAGCCTGCGCAAAGGATGGCAAATTTGTGATAGTCCTATAGATACTGCTCATTCTCAGGCAGATACGACTCATCAATCACAGGCTTCTCTTCTCAGACCAGCTCTCTAGGCACTCAGACAGAGCCTCAGAATTCTTCCCAACACTATAATCCAGATAGCCCTTACCTGTTGACCGCAGCTGACAAGTGAAATAAATGCATTCGCTAGTCCTGGCCTGGTCAGCCCTCTGCCATCATTAGGTGCTCTGATCCACTTGAGCAGAGCAGCAAAATTCCAGTTATTTTCAGCTTTCAGTTACAGAGATATTAAAATGTTATGATATTGGCATCTTTGAGTTGATGAAATACAGTATTCTCTTTACTTTTCCTAATGCCCCTTTTACCTAAATTCAGCCTCTTTCTGCCTGTTTCCTCCTGGCTAATCATCCTTGTCATCTATGTTTCACTCCTTGAAATTAATTCCTCTTACTCCTGACTTCATTATCATTTTACCACTAGAATGTGAAAATATTTTCAAATGAATAAGCTGACATCCTTGAACGGAATGTGTGTAAGATGTTGCAGCTCTAATTTTGGCGCACTGGGGCTGTCTTGAAGCCATGGGGAACAGAGTGTGGGCCCCGCAGGCATCATTTGATATTCTTGTCCAAGCCCTCTCTCAACAGGTAGTAACACTCACCACTAAAAGCAAGAAAGATGCCATCAGCTAAAAGTCTCATCGCCATTAAAAATAGGCTCTTGATCCTTACTCTGGTATTTGTGTTTCATCCTAGCAAATCTCAAAGCAAGAAAATCATAGAAAAGGAGTTTTTCCTTACTCCTGAAGAGATCTGGTACTTCAAAACCCCAACCCCCAATCTACCAAAGATTATGTACACTTCTGTGTTGGATTTTCAAAATTTAGGTTTCTATCAGATCTCAATGACTGAATGAAATATCACTAACATGTGGTCCAAAAGACAGAGAAAGGAAAGCCATTGTTTAAAAATACAGAGCATTTCTAGTCTTCTAGGATATTGCAATTCTATTTGCATTCATTACATGAAAAAACAAAAGATGAACATCTTATGTCTACAGTATAAAGATGATTGATTTGAAGTTCTATGACAATTCTAAAACCTAGCCTAAAAATGTATGAAACATTCTGAAGAATGTTCCTGAAGATATGCAAATAGAGTTTGAAAAAATGCAAATCAGTTGGACTGGCATAGGGCCAATTTACTTGTTCACTCTCAGGGAATCTCACAAGTTTAAGTCAAGAGGAAATGTACATATGTAGACTTCCTTCAGGTGAAAAAAGATTCATCACACAGCCAGCACTAAATATTTGAGTTTTATTTGCCACTTTTCCATCAAGGGTGTATTAATTAGATGTGTAATCAGCATGTTAATGCCATTTTAGGAGCTATTTGTCTTCTTCCTGATGGAGAGATGAGATAATGCAGGGAACTCCAAACTTAGAATATTCTGTTCTTAGATACAGCTGGAACCCCTATCAGGGTGTCAAACACGTGGCCTTTGGGCTGCATGCAGCCCAGGATGGTTATGAATGCGGTCCTACATAAAATTGTAAATTTAGATACTTAAAACCTTTTTTTTGCTCATCAATTTTCATTAGTGTTTGTGTATTTAATGTGTAGACCAAGACAACTCTTCTTCCAGTGTGACCCAGAGATGACAAAAGTTTGGACACTCCTGCAAATAATTCAAAATACTGAAGAGATTACTAGACACAGCAGAGTGTGTCTTAGTTGGCATTAGGTCTTTGTACACATAGAGGTATCTTAGAACAGAAAACAATGGGCTGGAGATTTTTAAATACGATGAAGTTAACATGTAAGGAACCTCAACATAAGACGTGATCAGCAAGGAATTCAAAACCATTATGATTCATAAGTAGGATAATAGTGTTTTAGAGAGGGAGGAATTGCTGGGGAAAAGAAAAGAATTTAGGCCAGATTGCAGTTTCTAACATTTTTCCCAATAGCAGTGATGATATAACTGCGTGGAGAACTGTGTTGTGACATGCAGTGCCTTGTGCTATTAGAAAAGGATGTCTTGCATTTAGTTTTTTGGAAAAAGTCTGTCTAGGAAAAGTGGCTGTGTCTTTGGGAGCTGCAGAAAAACACAGAGAATTAACGTCATTGAGACAATGGGTTAAAATGAATGGCTTATTCTATTTATGAATTTTTTAAGACTAAGTAGGTGACTTTTTTAGTTTTGGAACGGTTTAGACATTTTTATTTCATTTTTTCTGGAGAGCCACCTAAATTGGAAATTGGACACCAAATAATAGATTTACCTTCCCCTTGAATTTGTAGCCTGCCCCAGGAAGATAAGATTAGTTTATTTGCTAATGAACTTTGGTCCCCAGCACAGAACAAAAATTTAATTAAGATGGCTGAGGATCATTTATTAAAATATATACACAATTAAAAGGTACAATGCGTTTAGTGTTATCATGTAAGCACAAATAGAGTGGTCATCTTTGGAGAAAAAGAGAAGTTGGGACTGAGAAGATCCCAATAGCAGTTTTGATTTTAGGGGCCTGGAGACTCTAGAAAGACTAGCACCATTGGAGTAATGGTGAGGCATAGAGGTAGAAAAAAAATCGAGTAAAAGGTGGAAGAGCAGACGTGAAAATACATTAAACTTTCAAGAAGCTTGGTAGGAATGGAAGAGGAGTGCATAGCTTTGTCACCTGTGCACACTTTGCCTTACTAAATACCTTAAGAAACGAGCATGGCGTGATGATGGAGTTACCACGGCTTGCACGAGGAGTCTGACAGGTGTGTTCGTGGAAGCACTGTGGTATGAGCCAGGCATGTGCTTAGACAATTCATCAGATGTCTGCAAGGAGCAATGCAGGCAAACTGTGTTTGAGGGGTGCTGGACGTTGGAGAAATGACCAGGATTTAATATGTAATGAGGCAAATGTGAAAGAAACCATTAAGCCTAACTAATTAAATGGACTCCTCTTATCCCTCAGAGTGTATTTTAGTTAGATTTGAGCATATTCTATGTCTCCTGAGCCAGGTAGGCAGTTTGTTCATTTAGTTGGAATCCTACAGCAATGAGGACAAAACTAGGAGCTTAATACTCCTGTAGGCCATTTGGTTTCAATCTACTCCCTGACCCCAGAAAGACACTTTGACCCTCATCATCACCCTGACTTTTGTCTTTGAGTGTCGATGGCTTTCCAGCAAATCTGCCTTCACCAGGAGAAAACTATGGTCAGATAAGTAGGGTTAGTTTTTACATGAAAAACATAGCATATTCCATCATTAGGAAAATTAGAAATTGCTGTGAGAAAGGTAATAATTGGTTGCTAATGAATACCCACCCAGTCTTGAGTTCGGTTTATAAAAAATGAGGATCTTGACACCTTGTTAATGACAGTGGTTTCTGTATCACTGTGTTAGTACTAGGATACTTAACTAACGACTCACTGAATCCAGTAGTTGATTGACCTGGACTTAACACATGGAACTCTCACTAAGGGTGCTGGATTGGCTGCCTACTTTTATTGTAGGGCATTTTTTAAGAGTCATCATTGTGCCACAACTTGGGCTGATACTCTCTCTTGATGCAATGAAGATGAAGTAGATTGTATTTTATAGTACAAAAGTTATTTTTAAAAATGTAGATTGTTACTTAAGAGTAAATACTTGTACCTAACGCAGGGTTGAATCTGCTTATTTTGTGGACTAAAACCTATACAACTTTTGGGGTGAACCCTGTTTGAGAGACAGAAAATTTACAAATATAAAATCAGTTACAAAGTAGTTATTTAGGCCCGGCTGGTGTAGCTCAGTGGATTGAGCGTGGGCTGGGAACCAAAAGGTCCTGGTTCGATTCCCAGTCGGGGCACATGCCTGGGTTGCAGGCCAGGTCCCCAGGGAGGGCCATGTGAGAGGCAACCGTACATTGCTCTTTCTCCCTCCCTTCTCCTCTCTAAAAATAAATAAATAAAATCTTAAAAAAAAAGTAGTTATTTAAACTCATTCTTTCCTCTAAGTTCATGGAATTTTAAAAAATCTTGAGAGTTGAGAAGTATTCCCCTATTTTATGACTATTGATAATGTCGTGTACATTGTTAGAATTGTGGTCAAATTTGTGGTCAGAAACCTTTCAGCCCTCTTTCATGATGAGTTGCAAGATTTTAGGGCATTTCAAATTTTCTCGTGCAGAGACCAATCTTAAATACCTTTGAAATTGATTATCTTTATTAGCTAAGTAGTAACCATAACTATTTCTAATTTTTTCTAATTAAAAAAAACATATATGACCATGTGAACACATTGCTAGGACCTCACCCAAGGCCTTAAAAGGGGCCAGTGGAAATGAGGGCTCTTAAAGCTTACACTCCATTATTTCATGGCAAATATGTGAATAAATGGCGTCATAATTTTCACCAAACCTTTCCAAGCAGTATCATACATAATATTCCAGTGGAACAGCATAACCATTCATACATAGATACAATGAGTTAGTTGAGGAAGTCAGATCTTTAGTGATCTTAATGAGTTTCTTAAATAAGGCACGGCTCAGTTCTTATCTCTTGGTTTGACTGGCATGCAATGACTTCTTGTAGGACTGTTATGTTAATATCTTTGAGTCTCTTACAAGCTTTGTTTATCCTTGATAGCTTGAAAATAGAGTAAATTCATGCATAAGAATATGGAAATGTTTTTAAAGATGTTATCTTTCATGGTATTTCCTTTTTAGTCCAGTGACTAGATTAGTTTTGGTAATTTAAAATATCAAATAACTGAAGTGCCAGATAATATATAAATAAAAAATACAGTATGTCTAAGCAATCACCTTGTACAGAGCATCTTTAACATTTTATAATGTTATTATTTCTAAGACTTAAAGTGGAACTTGTTATTTAAGAAAGATTTCAGAATAGATATAAAGATCCCATTGCACTTTATATGGTTTTCTGTTAAATTTACCAAGATCTGTTTATTTGCATTAAACATACTTAGTTTTATTAAAGATGCTCGGGCTTTCTCCCTTTTCTATGCCTCTTACCCACTCTAAGTACACAAATCCCACAAGCTAATCAAGTCACCTTTGATCAAATTTAATTTGGATTTTTCCCTAGTAATACTGTCTGGTTGCAGTTAAATAGAATTTAATTAAAATAAATATGCACAAGATTCCATAGAGCTTAATTATATGATTTGACTTGGTGAAATTTTGCACAAAGTCTAGACATTGTAAGATAGATTTATACCTGACTTGGATAGGGGTTTAGTAAAACAGGGGCCAGCATTCACAAAAGGGGGCAGAAGAGATAAATCTAGTTTTCAAAACTACCTATACACTTAAGTAGAATTCTAAATACATAAATCATGCCCTGTTGAATTTGTACCTGCGGTAGAAATTGGGTTGTTTCTTGTTTTTCTATCCCATGACAACCACAAGACGACAGCATGAAAAACTAGGCAACCCACACGTTAAGTAGCACTTTAGATTGACGAGCTATTTTTCCCAATTTGATTTCTGGCTCCACTAGACCAGTGCCTCTCAACCTTTAATGAAGACATGGAGAACCCAGTGATTTTGTGAAAATATGGATTTGAACAGGTTTGGAGCAGTGACTGGGATTCTGCATCTAACCAGCTCCCAGTGATGCCCAGGCTACTATCTGGAGGACCACACTTTGAGTAGCAAAGCCCAGACAGTGAGGCGAAGACAGTTGATTTGCGATAGTTGCCACCACCATCACTACCATGATTGTACTGATGACAATGTTTAAATAACACCACCCCTCAGCTATGGAGTGCTTTTATATTATTTCTATGATCTCAGTCTGGTCTTCACATTACACAATGTCATATACTTTATCTCAGCTAGATGGTCACTGCTATGTAAAGCCAGTTTTATAAGAAGAACACAGGGTGGGGCAAAAGTAGGTTTACAGTAGTGCATACATGAAACAAAGTTTGTTCTTGCACTATTACTTATTAATTATTGTATTATTTTCCATACAAACAACCATAAACTACTTTTGCCCCCACCGTGTATTTATTTCAGAGTCTTAATCCCTCTAGTTCAGTATGAACTCAGATTTTAAAAAGTGTTCTCCTAATCTCATCACTCCAAATCTTCCTCACTTGAGGTTCATTCAGTGAGGCATCTCCTTTGCTCGTTCTGACATTTTTCTCACCAACACTGTGAACCATTTTCCCTAGTCTGTGTCTTTATTTTGCAAGGCTGGCCATCTCACTGTCTTCCACATAGGCTGGTTTCATTCTTGATTCCAAAGTCTGCGCATGTGGTTCCTTGACCAAGAATGCTCACATTTATGTCGACTGTCTTTTATGAAGTCTCTCTGAAAACTTCTTCCTGCCCTCACAGGCTCTGGTCACTTGTCTGACAGAGCTGAGCAGGTGGAGTCCCTCAATAATTGTCTGCCAGAATTGTGTGGATGTATACAGAAAGATGTCCTTTTTAAAATGATTTTTCTTTTCTTTTTACAATTTTTATTTATTGATTTTTAGAAAGACAGAAAGAGAAGGAGGGGGAGAAAGAGAGAGAGAGAAACATCAATTTGTTGCCCCACTTATTTATGCATTCATTGGTTGCTTCTTGTATGTGCCCTGACTGGTGATCGAACCTGCAATTGGTCTATTAGACAACACTCTAACCAACTGGGCTATGTGGCCAGGGCCAGAGAGTTCTTTACTTTTATTATGTGCTACATTTTAAAGCAACCCAACATTGGTGCCCACTAACTCTCAAAGCACATTTCTTTTTATTTCTTTCAATTTTTCAATCAATGAACATTTCTTTTTTTAAAAAGATTTTATTTACTTTCAGAGAGAGGAGAAGGGAGGGAGAAAGAGGAATGTATGGTTGCCTCTCACATGGCCCTCACTGGGGACCTGGCCCGCAACCCAGGCATGTGCCCCGACTGGGAATCGAACCGGGACCCTCTGGTTCCCAGCCCGCGCTCAATCCACTGAGCTACACGAGCCGGGGAACATTTCTTTTTTTTTCATTACTTTATTGTTGTTCAATTACAGTTGTCTGCGTCCTCTCCCCTGCCCTCCCCTCCCACCACCCTCTCCAAACCCACCTCCCTCCCCTGCCTCCACCCTCCCCCTTGGTTCTGTCCATGTGTCCTCCACAGTGGTTCCTGAAAACTCATCTCCCATATTCCCCTCCCTCCCTCTGACTATTGTTAGATTGTTCTTAATTTCAATGTCTCTGGTTATGTTTTTCTTGCTTTTTTCTTTTGTTGATTATGTTTCAGTTAAAGGCAAGATCATATGGTATTTGTCCCTCACCGCCTGGCTTATTTCACTTAGCATAATGCTCTCCAGTTCCACCCATGCTGTTGCAAAGGGTAGGAGCTCCTTCTTTCTTTCTGCTGCATAGAATTCCATTGTGTAAATGTACCATAGTTTTTTTTTTTTTTTCATAAGGTATTTTTTTAAAGATTTTTATTTTTACTTATTTTTTAGGGAGAGGGAAAGAGAGGGAGACAGAGAGGGAGAGAAACATCAATGTGTGGTTGCCTCTCACATGGCCCTCATGGGGACCTGGCCTGCAACCCAGGCATGTGCCCTGACTGGGAATCGAACCGGGACCGCTTGGTTCCCAGCCCGTGCTCAATCCACTGAGCTACACCAGCCAGGGCTGTACCATAGTTTTGTGATCAACTCATTTACTGATGGGCACTTAGGTTGCTTCTAGCACTTGGCTATTGTAAATTGAAAGCACATTTCTTTTAGACAATGTATCCGGAAATTCGTACAGTTAAATTTCTACTAACATGTGACAGTGGAACACTGCCTTAGCACACATGTGCTCAGATATAATATCATAAGTTATAAATAGTCTTAATTTATAAAACCCTGAATTAAAAAGCACCAAGTTAATAGATAATTAATATGTAAAGTAAAAGTTATGATTAGAGTAAAGGAGGCAGCTAGACAATTAAATACTAAGTTCAAGTAATTTTCACATAAGGTCAGTAAAATCAAATACTAATAACTAACAATTTGTATCTCTGGAGTTATTTAGTCAATAGAGAAACGTGTTATATAATAGCCTCACTTAGAGGATATTTGTTAGAAAAACAGTCATATGATGCATTTTTATTACTTTTACCTGTTACTTAGAGATTTGGTGCATGCAACAAAGTGATAAATATGCCCAAAAGGTACAGTGAGGGAAATGTGGTTTCTCAAAGCAAGGGTCTCCGTGAAGTTCTGCACAAGAGTGAGGTAAGGTGGTGGTAATCTACCAAGCCCTTCGTCGGCAGAATTTCCTGGATTGTTGTACTCCCTGACCGCCACCATGGAGGGGGTCCTTGAGATGATGCAAAAGTTTGAGGAATTCCTGTGGGACTTTGTGGCAGGAAGGAAACAGAGTAATGTAGTCTGGATCCAGTTATATACTTAATTCTGTAAGATAATGCATAATATTTAGGATCTAGAAAGTTACAGGCGTGGAACTTTGTGGCAGGAAGGAAACAGAGTAATGTAGTCTGGATCCAGTTATATACTTAATTCTGTAAGATAATGCATAATATTTAGGATCTAGAAAGTTACAGGCAGGGGATCTGAGATCCACTGAAGTCTCACTTGCCATTCAAACAGTAGGATTTTATTTTCTAACTACCCAGAACACTGAGTGCCAGTGCTTGTTCACTGTGCTGGTGTGTCTACTTGTCTGTGCCAATTCATTGCAGTCTGGAGACCACGGGATTCCTCTAGGCAGGGGACTGCAGCACCGTGCTCTGGGGCAGCGCTGGATGGACATCCTACTCTTCCACTCAATAACAGTGTGACCTTAAACATGTTTTTAAACCATCTGAGATTCAGCTGCTATATCTGTAGAATGGTGATACTGAGGATTAAATCAGTAAAGTGAAGGTTTTTTTTATTTTAATATTTTATTTATTTATTTTTAGAGAGAGGGGAAGGGAGGGAGAGAAACAGCAATGTATAGTTGCCTCTCACATGGCTTTCACTGGGGACCTGGCCTGCAACCCAGGCAGGTGCCCCGACTGGGAATCGAACCGGGACCCTCTGGTTCCCAGCCCGTGCTCAATCCACTGAGCTACACCAGACGGGCTAAAGTGAAGGTTTTTATTTAAAAGAAAGAAAACAAAGAATTAAGTTCTAATTAAAAAAAAATAGTTAGGTAAGGTCGATGAGATTAAACAGTAACTAATAGTTAGTAGTTCTGTGTAGTACTATCTAAAAGGGCTTCAGTGTCTAGCAAATTGTAAGCACTCTATAAACAACAATAATAATAACACCAATTATTACTATTATTGTGATTACTGCTGTGCATATAAAAAAGATAAGGACTGCATCTTTAGAAATGATTTAATTCATATGAAGTGCTTAAAACAGTGCCTGTGTATGGATGCATATACTCAGTGAGTGCTAGTTGTTGTTATTGTTGGAATTACTATTATCATCCTAGTGCTCACCCTCATCTGACCTCTGGAGTATTCATCACAGTTAAAATTCCGAGAGTAATGAAACAAATACTTGTTACATTACTGTTATCTTTTAGGGCAACTATTAACCCATTGAGGTGATAATTTTGTTAAAGAATTTTCTTTTTAAAAACCATTGGTAGCTTTATTTCTGATGTTAAGATTTTTTTCAAGGCTAACAATTTTTCTTCCACTTATAATTCCAATTAGAAAATGCAGTGTCTTTTATTTTTCCAATGCATAGCCTCAACTGCCCACTACTCATTAGTTAGCTCTCTAAATATCTATTGAGTAATCTACATTAGACCTTAGATGGCAGTCTGGGGTTTGCAGTAAAAGTCAATCTCAGTTTTCTAAATTACTAAATAGGAGAAAACTTAATAAAATGTTAAATCAGGAAAGGACTCTTTGGAGGTGACTCTCTCCAATGTTCTCATTTCATAGATAAGGAGATATGACCTGTCTAATGTGCCCCAGCAGGTTGGAGACAAACCCAGGTTGCTAGTTCTGCAGACCATATAGGAAAATGTACATTGCATAAATGCACACATGAGCATATCTTCTAATGACAGATTGTTGAAGTGTAAAAAAGAAGGTTATATATGGTTCCCCCCAAAAATCATAGTATGAGGGGGAACATGTGATAGGGCCATTAATGGAAAAAAAGAAGTAATATATTGGCTGATTGCCTCCTAAATTTAACAGATTACTGATCCATTTCTGAAATGACCTTGAATGAATTGAAAAGAACATTTCTTTAATCCTCATCAAACACAGGGCCTGTGTCATAAGTGCTGTGTACTTTAATAGGGAAAGGACAAAATTTCATGCAAAGGAATTTTTCGAGAGATCAAGTCAGAGATTTTGTTGTTGTTTTTTTTAAGCCACATAGTCCCTGGGATAATTCTACCCTCACTTCTCATCTCCTCTTCGTGGAGCAGGATAGGAGAATTAGCAAGGAGCAGGGGCCTGATTTATGGTGCCAGGGAGAACTCTTTCCAAGCCTAAGTACAGAAAGTGATGCTGGGCCCTCAGCCATTTCCCTGTTGGAATCTGCTTTCTGGGATCCGGGATGTCTCCGTGTCTCAGTTTGCCTGAAATCTGTGCTATGCCCTCCAGTTCTCACTGGTCTCTTTGATGATTTTCGATAAGTTTTCTCAAAGCAGCAGACAAAGTGGGAAGGTAAGCAATTGTTTCACATGAAAAAGAGGGCAGCAAAATCCAGGCGAGAGTTCCTGCCGAGGGGCTCCCCTGACAGGCTGGGACCGCACAGCCGAAGCAAAGACTGTGAGGAGCTCCCACAGATGAAATTCGCAGCCTTGTAACCTGTAAGCCACAACACCCCACCCACCCCACCCTCCAAAGATAATATAACTTGGCTCTTAAAAAAAAGAAAAAAGAAATTCTTTCCTAGGCCTCTTTTTTTTTAATATCTAAAAGCTGAATTAGAATGTCTCCATCACTAAGTATATTCCCACTCTAGAGATTTTGTTTTGTTTTGTTTGCTTATTAATGCTTATCACAACTTACCAGTTTGCTATCAATATTTCTTTTCATTTATACTACAAAGCAGCTTAACAAAGAGTCATGGTAGGAAATATAATTTACCTATTTCAAGAAAGAAATAAGTAGAAAAAATGGTTTAAGTAGAGAGAATTTAATTAAAGGAGTATTACTAAAGTGTGAGCAGGATTGAGGAAACCGACATCAGATATTGAGTCACTCAGAGCCTAACAGCTGGTAGAAGCTGTTACCAACATTCCCTCACCCCAAACCCCCAGCCAGGCCCAAAGAGGCAAGGAGAAGGCAGTGTTACTGGATTGCAGGGAGAGCCGGAGCCGTGGAGGACAGGGCATCCAGCAGAGCTGTTGTCCCAGACATTGGAATTACCAGGGGAAATTTAAACACACTATCACCGGGGTCTCACTCATGAAGATTCTGATTTAGTTGATTTTCAGTGTGGGCATCAGGGTTTTCGAAAGCTGCCCAAGGAAATCTAATGTACAGCCAGGATAGAGAAACACAGCTATGGAAGGACGTAGCCACTGGCTAAGATGTAGTGCCAGAGCTAGGTGTGAACAGGGGAGAAATGTCCTGATCTTTCTTCCCACTCCTTGACATCCTGCTGATGCCTCCAGTGGGCAGCCAGCTGGCAAGAGCGCTGGGGCCATGCAGATTGCCTGGGTCAGCCTCCTGCAGCCCATGTAGGAGGGAAGGATGTGGAATAAATAGCTCAAAACTTACAGTGAAACTTGACAGACAGCCTCCTCCCCTCCCCCACCAAAGAAATAAAAAATAAGGATAGACTCACGCTCGCCCTGTTACGGTGGACTCACTCATATGTTTTTGGTGTTGAACAGGGTTTTTCCTTCAAGCTGAATGGCCTTCCAAAGGGCTAACTCCATCTGGTACCTCTTTACAGTGTTCCTCCTGGATACTAATGGTTCTCTTGCTGCTGGCCGAGAGGACTCGGAGGTCTATCGGGGCGTACATACTTACGCTATCATGACCCTGAGTGCTGCTTGTGGGAGCCCTGGAATGCAGACTCCCACAGTTAAATGAGACATCAGAAGTTATTTTTTACAGAGAGGATGAGACCAAAGAAATGAGTTCCATCTGGGCTGGTCCTTGCTCTCTCCCTGACAAGTCGCCCAGTTCTCCCTCGTGGGCGCAGAATTGTAGGAGATGAAGGCAGAAGTGAGCATCAGAGTTAGCATTTTAGTGAGGGATTTTGAGGAATGAGCTGCGTATTTTCACATGAAAACCAAATCTCAACTTATATGATACAAAAATACTTTCTCACAGTGACTGGATGACTTAGATGCCATTTTTACTCCTTTCATTAGAAGATGGGCTGTGATTACACTTTTGGTTTCATCGTGCATGGTCAGGAAAAAGTGTTCCCTGACCGCTCTGTCTAACTTTAAGGGTTGGCTTCAGTTGAGACGTCAGTAAAGCAGAAGTGAACTGCCCAGTTTCTTTACCAGTTTTTTCCACCATAAGCCTCATGTTTCACCAGCCGTCCTTAGGGAGAAAAATGGGATATCTGAAGGGCGGCAGCATTCCACAGTGGCAGTTGCGTCTTTGCTAGTACATGTATCTGTGGGTTCATCACACAGCAGTGCTTATTTCTGTGGGCACATTTCACACTGGATGCCCTGTCCCTTCTAATTTCCTCCCAGATCATACTGACAAAGGCCAGTTAAAATGTCTCTATAAAGTTCAAGAAGATGCATAAATGTAGGGGTGGGGAAAAGAGAAACAATTCTTATAGGTATTATGAATATAACTATTTGATACCAAATGCTTCTACTTGAAAATTTTAATTTGAACATGCACACACAAATACAATTTGACCAATTATATTAATGTAAAAGTATATCAGACACGCCAGGCTGGTGCAGCTCAGTGGATTGAGCATGGACTGGGAACCAGAGGGTCCCGGTTCGATTCCCAGTCAGGGCACATGCCTGGGTTGCGGGCCAGGTCCCCAGTGAGGGCCATGTGAGAGGCAACCATACATTGCTCTTTCTCCCTCCCTTCTCTCTCTGGAAAAAAAAAAAAAGTATATCAGAGAGAAGGCTAGAGGCTAATGGTCAGAATAGAGATTCCTGAAGAGAATATCATTAGGTAAATATAAGTTTTTAGATTGAGAAGAAGAAAAAAGATATATCTAGCTTAATATTCGATATTATAACATTAATTATATTTATGGAGCATATAACATTTGTCAGATACTATTACTAAGAGTTTTGTATACATTTTACCCTCACAATAATTCCTACTAAACAGGAACTATTGTCACCCCCATATTATGGATGAAAAATTCAGGGCTCCAAGGTCATGTGGCTGGAAAGTGGCAGAGCAAGGTTGCAGACCCTGGGGACCCAGCTTCAGTCCCCAAGCTCGTATTCTCATTGTTAAATGCAGCCAGGGCATTGGCAGTGTGTTGTGTCCTCCCCAGGAAACTGATTTTTAAATAAAGTCCTCAGTGATTTGCATGGTCAGGAGAATCTGGTGACACTGTTATGCTATTCTGTTTCTTGGGTGTATATGATTTATTTCTTTTTTCTTAAGCTCCTATTTTCTAAAAGTTGGATGAGAACACTCTTTCAGCTACTCTGCAAAATTCTTTTTAAAAGTTTCCTTGTCACATATTTCTTATAAATGCTAAATACCTCACCCTTTTCCCAGTGATTAAGACATGACTGTTAATGCACCGAGCGCTGTGGGAAACCCTGCAGCAAGACGCTTCTTGTCCAGAGAAACAGCTCTCCGAGTA
Source organism: Micronycteris hirsuta (assembly GCA_004026765.1). NCBI lineage: Eukaryota > Metazoa > Chordata > Mammalia > Chiroptera > Phyllostomidae > Micronycteris > Micronycteris hirsuta. Next base: position 8,421 of record PVJI01004753.1, on the reverse strand, counting down.
ACAGTGACACATGTATCTCTCAGCTCACCCTTTGGGGAAATCAGTCTTGCATATATGTAGGGAAAAACAAGCCCTATGATTTTATAAGAATTTATAAATAGTTATTTCTTTTTTACTGTAAAATTTGAATTTTAAGATTTTAATAGTTTCGCTTATTTTGAACAATTCTTCAGGCAGTTCTATCTCCAAAAACTAGACCAGTTCAACTGGTAGGCTTGTTCTCTGTAACAAGATGTTAGGAGAGTCTTCTGTGTGGACAGATGCCTCTTGCCTATGGAGGAACAGTGCATTGAACCCAGGGACCTTGTCTGTAAAATAAAAAGACAACTAAAGAGTGGACAATGTACTGGGACCTCGAGAATGTGTTAACTGGAGCAATTTTATTGCTACTAAAGATACCTGAGAAAACAATGACTTTGAAGTTTACCCTCTTCTGCTAATGAATATTCAGACATGAAGTACCAATTTGCTTTTTAAAAACCATAAGTTAAGAAAGTTTCCTAGGCCTGTGCTACCAGTGTCAATTTAAGTCTGCTATTTCCCCATGAGAATGTTAAATTACTAGAACTTTAGGGTATCCAGGAGTTAACTGATGTTTTGGTTGATGTTGAACTTCATGGTGACTCCAGAGTCACATAATGTGAGAGCTTCTGCGTTGACAAGTCCCTCAGTATAGATTTAGGCACGAATGGTGGTCCTGAGCCTGTTGAGTTGGCATCCACTCCTGCCTTCCCCTGCTGTGCTCAGTATCAGCGGGAGCAGCCCTGGCTGGCTGCAGAGTTCCGCCTTCCCAGTCTGACTGCACCTGGGTTTGGTCAATGCAAGGCCTTGCTAGGATATTAGAGTGAGGAAGGAGCAGCCAGAGGATTTCTTTCCCCCTCCCTGTTGGTCTAGGTGGCATCTCCGATATCTCCTGCCACAGAAGTCTGACAAGGTTACAGCTCCCCCCACGTGACCCTGCTCATTGGGCTCCAGTGACATTGCCTCTTCTCTGTGTTGTCCCTCTTCTTTTGTCGTTTCTCACCTTTGACGATTCCTAGGTTGCCTCATTCTTTCTTATTTGGTTTAATAGCTTTCCTATCACCTGTGAAAACAGTTTCCTGAATTAAATTCCCTTCACTTAAACTGCTCATTGGTTTGTGTGCCCTTGGTTGGACCCCAGCTGATAATGTTTCCATTTAAATACCAAAAGTTTGCAAGGAGTTAGTTATTCTAGTGGAATAGTAGTCACAACCAACTCCATAAGTTATGGGCTTTTCAGAATATTTTTTTCCACAAATACTTGTTTCAAATTGTCCTTTTAATTATTTTAAAACTTACTACTAGTACTAAAATAATAATAAATATACCTTTTAATGTATTATACACCAAGTTTAATGAAATTGAAGGTGATTAATACATTACTATGTGCTCTCTCATTTTAACTCTTTTTATGCTCACCTGAAGTGAAGCTTCTTTTGCCAACTGTATTTAATTAAAATTGTCTTGTGATTGTAAACTTATGATAATCTGATGGTACAGGTAGGTCCTAGTAAAAAATTTGGGAAACAATGAAAAGTATAAAAAAGAAAATAAAGATGATCTATAAACCTTCCACTGAGAGTAACCATTATTATTTCTCAGGAGTTTATATTTATAGGCATTTTCTGATGTTTGGAAACATTTATTAGTAACTATACTTATTTTGAGATAATAACAAAAAATAGATTACCTTGTGATGATAAGCAAGCCCAGGACTAACCTGGATTTATATGGTGTCGCTTTCTCCTAAAGCTCTCAGTGATTTGTAGCATGTTCTCAGAAGATGTGCCTGCAACTTTCATTTTCTAAGGATCTGGAAAGTAGCCATAACTTTTTTCTTTTAAAGGTCAACCCTTCTTAAGGTATGTATAGAGATCAAGTTCCAAAATAGCTCCATGATGTGTGGCTCTTCTTTGCTGCAGTTTGATTAATCTTCACATGGAATTCCTGGCAAATAATAGACACAAAATTACTATATATTAAATGAGTGAATGAACAGAAGAACTTTTAAAAATAGTTCACTTTCATAGCAATACATATTATTAGCTATTTAAAAATGAACTCACAGTTAACCAGGAAAAGCTTGTTATTGTTCTTCAAGGTGAATTCAGCCGGATGGATCTTAGTTTGAAATACCATCATCCAGCTGCATACCATAGGAGTCATCAGAGCAGAATTCAGGTGTTGACAGTAAAGATTAATGAACCACCTTTCCTTAATTGATAGCATCCAAAGTTCACTCCCCTCAGCCTTTTGTCTGTCATTTGGCAGAGGATCCAGCAGGTAGACACACTTCATTGCTTGCTGAAATTAAAAAACAGGTAATTTAATCTTCTTAATGCTATAGATGATGATTTTTTAAAGTTGCAGTTGAAACAACAGAACGATTTCTGGGTGAGTAGGTCTTCTTGGTGATTCATAATTTAGTAGATGACATGTTCAAATTTATTTGACTTGAGTATAAAATCATCCAAGAGAAAATCAATTAATCTGTAATGCTGCGGATGTATTTTAATAGAATAGTATAGTTAATACCCACTATTATTATACATTTGGATTTAAAAAAAGATCTTAGATAAAAAGCAAGCTTTTCAGTAATTGTGATATACACTTTTGTGAGTAACGATTCCAGTTTCTGAATGTGGGTGGGAAGGCGTGCCTGGATGTTTATCCAGAGAAAAAGCAATTTTTCACCTTGAATGTATGTTGGATAAATAGGAATTCACTTTAGGTTCAGGTGTTAATGCAACCTTGTCAAGAAGAAAAAATCTGAAGAGTAGTTAAATAAAAAATGTTTGATTTTAAAGAATAAATGTACCATCTCTCAAACTATATTACCTTTGTCTAAGAATAATTTCCCCCTGCCTATAATTTCAGAGATCTGTGAAGTAGAAACTGTCAGTGTATGTAATTGAGAGGAGTCTGACTTTTGTTATTGTGTTCCTTCTCCATAGGGAGCGTTTAGGTAGCCCTAGTTGATGCTTTTTTAAGCAGCTCCATTCTACTCATAAATAAATACTGAGTTCCTAGAGAAACATGGTGAATCAAGACACAGTTTTAATAGCTACCTTGTAAATGTTGAAATGAGGACGTGATGCTGTATCCTTGGGAAGGGGGAACCTTTTTATTTGGTTCTGTTACATAAAGAGTACGCACTCTGTAGATTTTAAGTCTTAATACTGGAAATGTAGATGGGCTTGCAAATGGATACTTTTGTTTCTAGTTACGGAACTGAAAATATGACAGGCAACATTCTCTTTGAAGTATAAATGATTTTTCTGTTGAATCTTTCTCTTCCCTGGTATATTTGGAAAGTGGGATTTGTGCCTGTGGAAGAACTTGGACTCTAATAGGTGGGAATCTCAGCCGCAGAGAAGTTGGTATCGGCTTTAGGATTTCTGTTTCTGCTTGGTCTCTATTCAGTAGGTTATGGCACAGCTTAACCCTGAACCAGCCTTCAGCCTGCACCTTTCGTGTTGATTTCTTCCATGTATTCGTTTTTCATTACTTCCAGAGGTAGTTCCATTTTAGGAAATATTGGTATATACTCATGAATTTTGAGGCTACCATTTTCCTTTCTAGCCAAATAAAATGGCTTAAGCCTCTCTACTCAATACACGTTGGGAGGTCCACTGTTGTACTTAATATCTTTCAGATGTCTGAAAAGCCTGGTGTTGTGGTGGAATATCCCATACCAGAATCCCTGCTCATTGCTGCTGGCCATTTTCTGCCTTGTCCTGTCCTATTAAACTAAGGCCACTCACAATTGATGGGAAAAAAGGTGGTAGCAATGGAGAGGGAGATAGAGCAAAGTACTTTGTTTTCACTTAAAAATAGAATAAAAAAACATGTTAGATTTGAGTGTCAGTATCACTGTTTCTAGAAATGCATTAGCTATTTTCTGCCTTAAAGCATTCTCACTGACATTAGCTTTTTTAAAAAAATTGTTGTTCTGCCCTGGCTGTTGTAGCTCAGTGGATTGAGCATGGGCTGCGAACCAAAGGGTCACTGGTTCGGTTCCCAGTCAGGGCGCAAGCCTGAGTTGCAAGCCAGGTCCCCAGTGGGGACCACGTGAGAGGCAACCACACACTGATGCGTCTCTCCCTTTCTTTGTCCCTCCCTTCACCTCTCTCTAAAAATAAATAAATAAAACCTTTAAAAAAGTTATTTTCAAATTGTTGTTCTATTCCAGTTGTCTCAATTTTCCCCTGTTGCTCTCCTCTCTGCCCCACCCCACTCCCACAGTCAATCCCCACCCTGTTTGTCGATGTCCATAGGTCATCTATACCTGTTCCTTGACTAGTCCCTTCCCCTTCCTTACCCTTTTATTTACCTTTCCCTTCCCTCTTCCCCTCTGTTCATTCTCAGTCTGTTCCTTGTTTCCATGCCTCTGGTTCTATTTTTCTTCTTTGCTTTGTTCATTAGGTTCCTCTTATAGGTGAGATCATATGGTGTTTTTCTTTCACTGCCTGGCTTATTTCACTTAGCATAATACTCTTTTGTCCCATTCTTGTTGTTGTGAAAGGTAGGAGCTCCTTCTTTCTTTCTGCTGCATAGTATTCCATTCTGTAAGTGCACCACAGTTTTTGGATCCACTCGATTACTGGTGGCACTTAGGTTGTTTCCAGCACTGGAGTATTGTAAATAATGCTGCTATGAACATTGGGATGCATAGGTTCTTTTGAATTGGTCTTTCAGGACTCTATTTTTGTAGGTGTCAGAACTCTTCCATGTTGAGAGGGTCCATCTCTCTCCCATGTTTCCTATTCCAGAGATATAGTTACCTATCATTAACCACTATAATAATAATAAAATTCTTATTTTTTTATTATACAGAAGACTTGAACTCTCAAATCTTACTCTAGCTGAGAGTCTGGGGCCCAAGTTAGTATACAGAAAGAGAAGCATTAAAATGTCATTATTCTTACACATGCAAAGGACCATCAGAAAATTTTAAATTGCTGTGTTTTCTTTCCAACATATTGTATATCCCATTTTTAAAGTTTCTCCTGTACTTGGCAGAATAATACCATGGTTAGAAGAAGTACGTCGGTGTGGCTGGGGTGTCCAGGTTAGATACAGGAATGTACTTGCTGTGTTTCCACATTGAATTATAGAAGCAAAGAGGTTAGAACACCTGGATTTCTTTTTTTGCGTTTGCCCGCTATGATTCTGGGTCAGATGTCATTATTGATAAAGAACCAGCTATGTAGTTTGTAGGGCCTAATGAAAAATGAAATTGTGGGCCTCTTGTTCAAAAATTATCGAGAACTTTAGGAAGACAACTGCAGAGCATTACACCAGGTGTGGACCCTTTAAGCACAGGTAACACACCCAAGAAGCCTGTCCTGTATTGATGGTTGTTGTTAACAGTAAGATTTTAGTAATAGTGAATTTTTATAACCTGAGATCCACTTATTGCCAGCTTTGGAGGGCATGTGTGCTGGGGCATAGAAAATAGTTGAATGGCAATAACCGACAACAGATTGCCATGAGAAGAAGAGATGTATAGTATCCCCAGGGTTTCATTAGAGAAACAGAAATGTCTCTAGGTGTTTTAAGCTGGAAGAAATTTTGTACTTTCAACTTACATGTTTCTAAAACTGTTGGAAGGGTTGGAGGATCAAAGCTCAGGGAAAGGTACCATTTAACTTTCATAGATTTCAGAAGATGTAGGAACCCCGCAGGATCACCAGAGATGCCCAAGCTGCCCGCAGCACTCCAGAGCATCCAGATGGGCATGCCTGCCTATCGCTGCTGAGGAGCAATGGGCTGCCATCTGCCCATTGCTGCTTCTGTACATTGCATTCTTTCTTGTTGATGAAATTTGAAAAGGTTAAAAAAATTCAAGGGGATCTGACTGCTGTACCTGTTACAGAAAGCAAACTCTTTTTCAACAAGAGCGAACATTTGAGGAAATTAGATTCTGCATTGTTGATAAAGTAGTATCTGACATTGATATAAATACCTAAAATGGAGAAAGCAGCCATGATTAGTGAAAGTAAATGTGAGATGCTATAATATGTAGACACTAAAATCTCAATAACAATGCTATGGAATTTTATGTCTTATTCACATCAAACTATAAAACAATTAGGAAGAAGATAGTAACTGCATCATGCAGCCATGTGGAAAGCAGGCCTGATGGAGGACCTGCTGTCTTCAATACATGGCTCCCTAGCTGTGAACATTGAAAAGGGAAGAGAAAGAATGGGCCTGCAAGCTTGAGAGTGGCACTTAATAATACTTTTGTTCACATTCCTTTGGTCGGATCTTAGTCACACCTGTACTCCTAACTGCAGAGGATGCTGGGAAAACTAGTTGTGTGCTTAGGAGGAAAAGGAAATGGGTAAGGCAAATAGCTACACACTTTTTTTTCACATGATATCTAATAAGGCCCCAAGTGACCTTTCCACCATTGCCACAGTCATCATTCACAGGGGGAGAATGGCTAATGTATATGTGGCATGGGGTATATTACTAAACCCCTATGTCTGTAAAATGGGGATACTAAGTGCATCTCACAGGACTGTTGTGAGGATTTTGTGGGATGATATAAACAACGTGGTTTAATATAGTGCTTGGAAATCAGCAAATACTCCATAAATATTAGCTGTTATTTTCATTATTTTTATAGTTATGATTTTGAGAAAGACAAGTTATTGGAAACAAATTGTTAATATATGAAATGTGCTGAACGTATGTAAGACACATAGGAAAAGCTCAGTAAATATGTTATCATTACCTTAACTTATTTAGTCATCCTGGTATACTTAAATTTATCATGACTTTCTACTCATAAGAACCCCACAGATCTCTGAATTGCTCCTTTCAAATCCTTTTTGGAATATTATCTATCTATATCTATAGTCACTTAGGTCAATCACTAGATTCACTTTTACTAGACCTATTCTGATCTTTGGTGATCTCTGTAGATCTTTATAAATTGCTTCTTATTTGAGAATCAAAAGTAAAATATAATGGTTCAAATTTAAATGATGGGGTTTGAAATGGAAAATGCCATAAATTCATAAATATGTAAATAAATCAATTGTGTTCTATTTATTCAGGAGAGCATAGTAAATATTGATTAATGTTCATACTTACATCAATAAGAACTATTTAAATACATGTGCAATTGAGTCAACCCCAATCTGTTTAGACACTTCTGGATTTGAAAGCAATTGGTTGGGGTAAAGACAATGTTAAGTCAGCACAATATTGCACTGAGGTTACCTCTCTCTAACCCTGATTAGGAGGATACATTTATACACATCTTCAAAAACCATACACACAATCGTAATTTTGCAAAGGCCATTCAGAAAAGAAAATCACTGTGAAACGTAACAGAGTAGAGAGTAGTCTAGACATGTTGCTTTCAGTTGTCCCACAACGAAGTGTGTGTAAGCTCTGATAAGGTTTACTATTTGACATTCCTTGATTTGAAGGGAGGAAGAAAGAGTACATCTTTAAACTCTACAAATATTGATCAGCCTTAATGACATTTGTACTCAAACAGAATCTGAGTCTGCAGAAGATTAACTGGCAGTGCCGCATCACCCTGAAAGACTGAGTTGACAGCGTAAGCACGTGATGGCGTGGGGCACATCCATATGTTTTTCTTACTGCGAAGGAGTCTCTGCCTTCTCTTTTGTATGTTACTTAAATTTGATGTCAGATGCCTTTAAAGAAAAGCTACAAGCATTATTAGTTTTTTTGATGAGAAGTAGTAAATACTATGTAGAAAAATATTACAATATAAAAACAGACTCAGAATTGGGGATCACATAGTATACAAACATGAACCCACAGAGTTTGCCTACATGTATTAAAACAATTAATTGAAACATTTAAAATGATCAAGGGAATATTTCCAATTCTACTCAATAATTTGTTTGACAAATGCTTTCATATTTCAAACAGTTGTTTGGCCAAAGTGAAAACGCCATCTATTCTTGTTACTAATCAGTACCATTTTAATTTGGTCTTCAAGGCCCTCCATGGGTTAAATTCAACCTGTCCTGCCAGGTTCAAATACTGTGCTTCCATTCAAAAAGCCCCCCTAGACTGGGCTGCTTCTGTTATACAGCCCATGCTTCTCACCTCCAACTCTTACTCGAGTACCTACCCTTTCCATCCACCATCCTCATCCCCATCAAATGACCCTTTAGACGTACATTCTACATGCTTCATCTGCATGTCACTGTGGCGGATTCCGCCCGCGGAATCCACCGTGGGGTGGACTGGAGCCTGAAGCATCAATGATTCACACACAAAGACACATTAGGAGATGAAACCGGGGCCACGGGCCCTCTCCATCGCCACCATTTTCCGGAGAGGAACCTCGTGGGTTGGATGGCCGGGGTTTTTATTAGAGGCTTTAGGGCATATCTACATAGG